>BMAO01036077.1:0-166482 GCA_019973975.1 Trichonephila clavata
ATCTTTTTTTCTTCCTATTTCATGGAATTACATAAGCAAATGTAATGCTTTTTGGATAAAGAATATCTGCTGAAAATGTGATAACAGTAATAATGAAAAGTTACATTTTATCTATGGGTGTCTCACTTTTTTCTCAGTTTCTTTTAGTTCACTGCAAGAAAAAAAAGTACATACAACTCGCCTTGCGGTACAAGAATAAATTAGTGTTATACACAATCCATTGTTATTATCAGCAACTAAAGATCAAATAGCAATATTTTCATTTAATTGTATAGTAATCCCTACAGGGTATGAATGAGAAAATAATAAATTATTATCAATTATGTAATAACTATAAAAAAGTATGTCCTTTATAAACCGATTTCTTCTAGTTCTTTATTTCCTTTTTGCTCTTTTTACAGCTAGAACATTTTTTTCGAAAGGCTTTGGAGCATTCTTGACATTATACGCAGAGAATGTAAAAATCAATTATGTGTTAGTTTCAAATTAAAATGGTTTACATATGTTTTTATAAGGTATATAAGGCTTATTAATATAACATATGTTAAAGTATTGAACAAATGAATTCACTAACTGATAAAAAAACTTGTAACATCATCTTCATAAGGTTCATTAATATATATGAATATATATGTTTTATTTAAATAAGGAAAGCTAATCATTGAAGAATAATGCCAAAAATGGTTCTCAATTCATATTAAAAGTGAAAAAAATGGAATATTTTTGTCATTTGATAATCGAATACCAATTGAGAGTCTTCAAAACGAGGGTTAAGAAGGAGAATTATCTTGGTAAAAAGAAATAGTTAAGTGTGATTAGTTCCTCACGCTTCGATCGTCGATCAAAGTGATCGAACTCTCCTAATGTCAGAGATTTTTTAGACATCTAATACCATTCTTCTTTTTCGATTAACCATTCTTCACCTTTTGCATCCAAAGTTACATGTCTCTATGTCTTCAGTTATAAATTTGTTAAAATTTTAAATTATATTTTTTTAAAAAAATTATTCCAAAAAATAAATAAACTTGATGAATAATTTTTCTTAAGTATAATTTTTTATAATATATATATATATATATATATATATATATATGTGTGTGTGTGTGTGTGTGTGTTCTACAGCCTTGCGAAATACTTACAGATGAATTATAGATTAAATTCTAATTGTTGTTTGTAATATGCTGTACACTACAAATTGTATAACTGCGAAAGCCTTTTCAAGATTGAATACACATTTAAGTTTTTGCCTTACTTGAATCTTCTATGACGTGTTACTTCTGGTGAATAAATTAAAAATTTCATACTAATAAGAGAAGTCTCATTATAAAAACAAGCGTAATTGTAGAAACTGTACATAAACTTAAGATCAACTACAGTTATTATCATTCTACTATTTTTGGTATACTTTATAAAGAGTTTTTCTTAATTAGAAAAGATACAAAGAGAAATTATGGTTTAAATTTAAAAATGCATTTTTAAGCAAATCAAATATTGATATATTTCGAGAAATTTACAAATTATCTAATTTACCTCAGGGTTGTTTTAATGTATATTAGTTTAGTGATTTTTTATTTAACCTGTAATAAAATTATTAATTAAAATTTGCAATTCGGGAAGACTTTTTTTAACAAGTGCGTTAATATTTAGCTTGACAAAATATATTCAAAATGTAGTTTTGAACCAATAATTAAATATTTTCAAAGATTTCATAAAATAATTAAATCACAACATTATACTTATTAACAAAAATGGAGAGGGAGAAAATAAGGAAGTCGACCACAGGTATTTTTCAAGTCTCCGTCAGTTACATCATTTCGTAAATTAATTACAAAAGTATTAAATGATCTTTCGATGCCTTAATATTATCCACATAATGGCTTAAATGTATCATGGATTACAATATATCGTGTACATAGATTTTAAATACATATTTTAAAACTTTTATCATGAATTATTTCCACAATTATTGGAAGTACTTCATGTCAAAATGTAGTCATTATAATTAGATCACTCATTCCCATTCGAAACTCGAATGATTGAATTACAGTTCTGAGAGTGACAACATTGATTGGATTTTGAAAACTTACATATATATCAAAATATTACAATCCTCCTGAATTTCCTTCAAAACAAATCCAATTTTGATGAATGAATACTCTAAAATTAGAGAAAAAATGTAAAATGAAAAATCCGTATTGTTCCTAGTCCTCTTTTTTTCAAGCTTTTGTGCAGCAATATTTATACTTCGTAGAATATTATCTTTTATAGCATATTTATAGGAACATGTTATCAATCTAATTTATCAACAAGTAAACTATTTTCTTAATTAAAAAATATTTAATAATGTATGAAAAATACTATAAATATTATTTTAAATTTTACTTGAAGCATCAGTTTAGAACTAAAATTTTATTTCATCTTTCAAAAATTACATATTTTAGAATTTTACTACAATTTTTTTAAATAATTTAGTTTTCCTAGATTGAATAAAAATGATTCACACACACATTGTAAACAGTTAAATATCCCTTCTGTATATGAATAACATAAATTCAACAGAATTGCAACCTATATTTAAACCAACTTATATGGTTAAAATAAAATTAAGGTGGAATATCCTTTTGAAACATCAGTTTTTACGTTATGTTTCTTTCAAAAATTTGTTTTTTTAATAAAATATTCAGCATGTGTTTGTAACTTGATTTGTACAGTTTGTATCAGAAGAAAGTTACTTAAATACTACAGTTTTTACAATTAAATATTAATTGTATATATTACGTAAACTATTTTTGAAAATTAAATATCACTCACAGAATTGAAAGTGTTCAATTAAACACCTCCTCGTTAAAATCCGGAAGCATTTCTTTGTTTTGAATATATTATTTTTTTTAAATGTATATTATAGTTACAATAATGACAAAGAAATAATTTTCTTATTTTTATATCAAAACCTTCTTCATAAAAAGTAGACTAAAATGGATAAATCAAGTTCAAGTAACATTAAAATATTTTACGACTAAGAACAAAAATGACAAAAGACCCCTTGAGACAAACAAGCATTTTTACATACATAATTAATAATCCTCTAGGGCAATGCTTCTCAAATTTTAAATATTTAGAATCCAGTTTTCAGTCATAATTTTCTTCGCGCCCCCTCCAAACAATAACACTGTTTTGAATTCGGTAATACACTTCGATGCTAAAGCTACAATGCGACTCCAATTGTAAACCATACAAATCATTAAGATAGTACTAAAATTTCTATATAAATTTATGTATGACAAACCCTGGGAGTTTAGTATATATTAAAATTGTTCTTAGCTTAGTATTGATAAATCAATTTTCAAAAATTCCTTTTGCAATACTTATACATTTAGAGTATATTATATTATTGTAAAGGTTTATTTTATTTTTCTTAGGGCAAATGTATTTTGATTTACCTCCCTGCAGTAAATTAATTGTTTTTTTCAAAATAATCTTTAATAATTTTCGATTTTTTATATGCTCGCCCAATCTTACGATTTTTAAAATCCCCACTGTTTTAGAAACGCTGATCTAGGCTTTCCCTAAATTAAAAATAAAAATTAGGAAAAAAAATTGGAAATATTTACACTCAAAAATCTGAATTAAATTTGAAAATTGTATTCGATGATCTGCGTTGCCATCTTTATTCTATATTATTAAACATTATTCGTAACGTGAACAATGTCTATATAATTTTCGATGAACTTATAGCTCCATAAAATATTTCCAAGTCTGAAGTTAGATACTATACTATGTGCAACAAAAGTTTATCTGTCAGCATCATAACTTTTGTTTCTTTGATATGTTTGCTATTCCAGAATAAAAATTCAGCTGTCCCAGAGGCCTACTTGATCTCGTCACATTGAGCTCAAAAACTCTTATCTGTTTCATAGATACGCGTATTCGAAATAAAAACGTTACGTGTTCGGAATTATTCATTTATAAAATAAGAGAGACGTGAGATTTTGAAATTCTCTAAACTTTTGCCATCACTCACTCCCTTCTCAACACGTTACTTCACCACAGAGAATAGCGTTGCGTGAAATTTAATATAATATACTTCCCAACTTCGTGAAAAGACCACTCGAAAACTTTGACCACTCAAAGTTAAGGAATCGGTCAATAGAGACCTTAATATTCTCCAGATCCTTCAATGCTTACTTTAGACATGAGTGATGATCAGATCTTCAGATTTGAAAGTGAGTTTCGAAGGTTCTAATTCAAGGTTGACAAACATCCCACTAATGTATCTAGTTGCTTTAGCAACTAGGCAAGCACCTGCATACAAAGTATTCAGAATCGAAATGTTAATTCTAGAAGTCTGCATATGCTGGTCAGATTCATAGATGAAAGTGAAGAGACAAAATGTACGGTAATGAAGAGTGTATATTGCATTATAAGAAATTATGTATACACGTTTCAATTATTTTTTAAGGTATCCGAACACGTTTGGAGTACTTTTTAACAAAATAGCATACTAAAACATTATAAATGCTCTTTTAGGACTCAATGCCAATAAATATTACTATTTAACTATCAAAATTTAAAATAAATTACCTGAATTTTACAAAAAATCACAATTATATGTGAAATTTTAGCAATATTTCTGAAAAACTTCAAAGCAGTTAGAGAAAGAGTAATAACATATATTAGTAAAAGAATTACGAAAACAAACTAGATGCATTTATCTAGAAAATGTACTAACATTTTAATTTTTTATTACAATTTGAAAATTTTAGAGCTGATTGTGTAAACATTATAAGAAATGTTACACTTTTTATGAGACCATTATTTAAATAACAAGCCATAACTCAAAAAGTATTCAAACAATAAGAAATATATTAGTACATTCTCTAGAAAGTAGCATACATATTAGGTTCAAAAAGTTTTATAGAAATGCATTCGTAATATTTTGAGTTATCAGGCTCGCCATGATAGATTTTGAGCAATTTAAATGCCCACTTCTGGTAGATCAAAAACCCACTTCCGGTTTTTCTAACTTTATAAAATTGATTGTAACTAGGCCTCTCGGTAGTGTAGAAACAAAATAAAGTATATTTTGTAAAGTCAAAAGATATCTCTATTCAATAAAATAAAAAAATAAAAAAAGTATACTTTTCTGAATTTGATCATTTTCAACGTGTTCGGATACGGTAACTGACAACTCTCAGAACCATAATTTTACAAAAGCGTATAAATAAACATTTTTTTTAAATATTTATTTTTGATTTTATTTTTATACTGAATTTGAATATGCAGATAAAATTGTCTTAAAAGTATTATTGTGATGAAAAAATATTTAAATATAATTGTTCCCCAAAAAATGAAGAAAAAATTAAATTTTTCAAAATACTCTCCTTTTATGGAAAATGCTTCGGTAACAATACTATCCTGTCTATATTAACCAAGACCACTACATAGTCTGAACCAAGATTTTTGAAGTATTTGCATTACTGCAAATCGACTAAAGTTACTACAATTTACTAGAAATCGAAAAAATTATCAGTGTAATTTGTTAAAACTTCTCTGCTTAGGATATGTTAAAATATAAATAAGTCCCTTGCTAAATAAAATATTTAGAAATGAATATTTAATCCAGGCTCTGTACAAAGGTCTTAGCTATACAGAAATAAAATTTTATTTTCATTGAATCATTTTCTAAAAAAGGAAAATAATTTAAAATGTGTCATTTTTTAAAAACATTTTGGTAAAAGAAATTGCATTTAAAAACGTTTCATTTCTAATAGTAATCTTAAAATTTTTATAAGTATGTTCTAACTTAGGTGACACTAAATATCAAAAAATTATTCATTTAAACCCCGTTTCAAAATCATGGTCCTGAAAGTATTCGGATAACTTAAGTAACAGAAGCTTTTTTATTTATTTATTATTTAAATTTTATTGCTTCGTACATAATTCGCAGGGTAAAAATTTAAATGGTTATTAACAAAAGTTCAAGTATTATATAGACATATACATATTTGTATGTATAACGAATAAGCTCCGTTGAGAACAGATTAGATATTGCAAAAATGCAAGCACTAATGTATAAATATATCTTCTGAAAAACACATAAAGTAGCTTCATTATGAAAATGATTGAACGAATAAAGACAAAAATAATGGGGAAAAAATATCCCAATGAAAAAATCATGTGATTAAAAAAAAATTCTAATTTTGAAACTGAGACCAGAACTTTAAATTATTTTTAAAATATTAAAATTGACCTGTTTTATAATAATAAAGATTAAAAAGTAGCATCAGTTTTTTTTAAAGATAGTTCTAGATTTATCCTTGTGAATTAAATGCTAGAAATTTATAGTTTTTCATTAATTCAGAATCATATTACATTTGTCATAAATAATGTTTTTTTCTTTATATTTTTCTTTCTTTTAAAATTTGTATTCATTCATAGCATTTTTATTTTATTCTTCAAGTTTAAAAATTGAATTGGTGCATTGCATTATAAATTTTGTACAAAAGTCTGTAATGTGTTATAAGACTATAATATATTAAAATATGTTCTATCAAACCATTTTGCATTATAACCTTAAGTTTAACTCACTTTTCATTAAACTTGTTTTAAATGCAGCTCATAAAACAATTTCTGACTATGTGAACTGTCGGTAATACGTTAGATACTTCCTAATTGTTTCAAGGAGGTATTTTCAAAAAAATGTTAAAAAAAAACAATTAATTTTCCAATTTTTGTTCTTTATTTTAAATTATACAAGGTAAAAATAGAATATTTTACAAAATGATCTTAAGGATTAAACATTTGCATATCCTCACGTTTTTCCAGAATTTTAAAACAATTTAAGTCATGTAAATATAATAAATATCTCATTTTTAATGTTTTGAAATATTTCGGCAGAAACACACACACACAGCAATTTTGAAAGCAATATATGTATTTACCTCCCTGGCTCGTCTTACTAGAACACATATTTTAACTCTAGATAAGTCTTAATATTTTATCATGTTACCCATGACTTTTTTTTATCATGTTACACATTACTTGATGATCAGGTTTCAGTATTTGATAAAAAAACTCTATATGTTTTTTAAAAAAATGTTTAAAAAGTAAAGATAATATGAAGCAATCGAGCAAATGAGAATTAATTTATAAATATCAAAAAAGAACAATTAGCTTAAATTTTATAATTTTTATTTTAAATAAATTTTAATTTCTGAAATTCGGAGTTGATCACAGCCTGATTTTTAGTAAAAGAAAAAAAAAAACTCAAATGCCTTCTATTTTCATAACTTCAAAGTTAAGTTCGTGGAGGGAAGATGTGAAAAATAATTAACTTTCTGTAATCATAATAAAAAAATATATCTTTACAAAAAACATTATTATAACAATATTTTAACTTCTTGTATTGATTATTACTTCAAATTTATTAAATGATACTTATTCGTAATACAATTCAAATTAGACACAATTATACATCATATTAATTATTTCCTAATGGAAAAGTAAATGCAAATTGTAAAATATCACTTATAACACACTAATTGAAAAGCTTCAAAATAATGCGCATGCATGCGTGAGAAGCTTTAATCTCAGCGTTGACAATATTCGAAGTGACCTTTATTTATATCTCATATTAACATAAAAGGTGGTCCTTCAAAAAAGGAAATAAAGGTTAAATTATTCTCAACGGAATTATTTACCCTCACCTTTAATAATTGTACATATTATGGAGTTGTCGTTCGAAAAGGAAATGAAACGTGTAAAACCATTAAATGTAGTAAGAGTTATTAATGATTTGATTATGCTAAAATATTTCTTAGAAGTACAAATGTTAAAATCTGCTAGCGAACCTGTTACTTCAATTGATTTTGTTCTACTCGCCAGGATACAAAAAGATGCATTTGATATTTTTGTAAAAGAACTGGTAAAATTTCGACAAAATAATATGTAGGAATACATCTACGTATTCAGTTTTACCTCATAAAGTACGTTAATTTAGAAATCTTTTTTTCAGTTCCAATATCATAAAATTTATAAGAATTTTTGTGTTTCCCTCAATTTTGTTTGTCTGTCCTTTTTTCAATTCTTACTATTAATTCACACTTTCCCTAAAAATATATCTTATTCAAATTTTCAAACGTTTATGAAATATTTTTTATTCATCCACTAAACTTCAAATACATGTTTTTAAAATTGCAGCGGAAGACACTTGGCATTGATACAGTTTTTTTTTCTTTCAAATATTTATTCATTAAGTATATTTTATAATTTAAATTTATCCTGCGTCATTTCTAACGAAGTTACAACTAGCTGCAACAGATAGGGCCCCTCAAGTTCAAATACATGCATTTTTTAAACTTGTAGTAGATGTCACGATACAAATACGGTTTTTTTAAATATTAGTTTATTAATTAATTTTAATTAACTAAAATAAAAGTTTTCTTTGCTGACCTAAGTAGGAAAATTGATTTAAAATTTTTTATGTAACTTCTTTTACCTATAATTTATTATATTAGAATTTACACTACTTTGATATCGATAATTTTGATTAAAAAAAATTAGTATAATTTGATAATCACAAATTTTGACTTAAAAAAGTAGTATAATTTGCTGATTACAAATTTTGATTTAAAAAAAGTAGTATAATTTGATGATCACAAATTTTAATTTATTTCTCCAATTCCGAAAAAAAAAACTTTTTTTATCGAAGCTAACTAAAACTTTTCACTTTGGACTACAAGTTTATGCAGTTGTTTTGCTAACTTATTGATTTATGCATTCATTTGTGATTTTTTTTTCATATTTTAAAATTTTAGGTGCAAAATGTAAGTCAAAAAATAGGATGTTAATAATTACTGTACGTCGCAGGAGACTAGGATCTGTGTGCAGCATCATGGTGGATTTATTCATGTTTGGAGGCACCGCAGACATAGCTCGTGGTCTGCTTGCATTCGAAATCATCATAAAGCCTTGCCCTTGGAGTGGTGTAAACAGCTATTGAATACACGACGTGTCTTGTTCGTGTCGTTGATAATCTAGATACCTAGAGTTACATTTCTCAAATCTTAAGGCACAATGCTTCGCCGTATCTCCGTAGCATCGGTGACATCAACATTCACTCTAGATAACAAGGTGTTTCCATCGTGTCTGACCTATTTTGACACACAAGACGTGGGCTGTTGACCCACCCAAAGCTTTCTCAAGATGGTCATATTTTCTGAGAGATTATGCCACCACCGATCTCCAACCAATACGGTTGATGAAGTGTTTCATAAACTTGAAGCAGCAAGGAATGACTTGCCCACATTGTTCATTCAAGCCTAGTTCGAGTCTATGCTCAACCATATTAGGGTGTTTTAATTATTTAATTACTAGAAGTGTTACGACCCGCATGTGCAGAGGGCGCTAGTAGTCCTCTTTGTTTACATTTTTCTCAGTATGCAAGTAACCAACCCAAGGAGCGGACGTACCAACCGTCGCTCAATAAACCACCATTATTTAAAGTATACAGTCCGCGCTCTCTTTTCTTGAGTAGATAAGTTACACATAACTGAAAGTCTGCTCATAACCAGTTCGATACATTATAGAACTACCACACCTTTTGTGGTCAAAGTTATAGCTATCGCACCCCACCCAGTTTGTGTGGTCACTCGAGCCCGAACCAAAATTTTAAATGGCTCCAAGAAAACTCTCAGAGCTCTCCGTGTTGAGCATGCGTAAATCACGACTTCTCGGTCAAATTACGCGAATTAAAAACTGTTTGGAAAATGTGGATTCACCGTTGAATCAAGCTGGACTAAAAAACAAGCTCGCGTCGCTTTCCTAAATTAAACGAAAAATTGACGTCTTACGGGACGAAAGCTACAGTGTTCTTTCGGATGAGGAGCTTCCAAATTTCGAAAGCAGTTTGGACAAAATGGAAGAAGACGCAGATAATTTAGAGGTGAGTTTCAATACCTTACTTGAACCTTCTAATGTGAATATCTCTGAATTATCTGTTAAAAATAATTTTTCTAATTGCAATGTGAAACTGCCATCCATTAATTTACCAGAATTTTCGGGACAGTATATTGATTGGCTGTAATTTAAATCCCAATTCGTATCATTAATTCATGAGAACACTTGTTTATCAGACTCTAAAAACTGTATTATTTACAATCTGCCCTCAAGGGTCATGCAAAACAATTGCAAACTGTAAATGATTCTTATTCATCTTTATTCGAAGTCTTAAAAGGCAGATACGAAAATAAACGACTAATTGTAAATAGCCATATTGCTGAACTTTTAAATACTAACAAAATAAAATTTGAACCTGATTTTCACCTGAGAAATTTAATCGATTCCATTCAGAGTCATCTTAGAGCCTTAAAACAATTAGAATTAGAACCTAACACCTTGTGAGAATCAATCTTAATTTTTGTTATAACTCAACGTCTAGATGATGAATCGCGTAAACAATATGAAATGGAATTACATTCCAATGATTTGCCTAGATGGGATAAATTTTCAGACTTTCTAATTAAAAGAAGTCAAGCCTTAGAAAACGTGCAAAGAAATTATTCACTGGAAATAAAGAAAGAATATTCTCCGAAATTCAAATCATTATAGTCGTGAAAAGTGATAAAAAAACCTATCCCTTATGTTCTTTAGAACCGCACCCAATTTTTAAGTGCAAACAATTTCACGATATGTCTGTTCAAGACAGAAACAACAAAGTCAAATCCCTTAATTTATGTTTTAATTGTCTTGGTCATCACCTTATTAAGAACTGTGTAAAACTGAACAAGAAATGTAAGTTTTGTAATGCGAATCATAATTCTCTTCTTTGCAACGCAAGTGTACCCCAACAAGTAGCAAACGAAACCAACAGAAATTGTGTTTCCCTGGAAAAGAGATAAACAAGAGTTAAATGACAATTTTTCCGTAGCAGAAAACCGTGCCAAATTGTTAGCAAAAGGATCCATTCGGGACCCAACTCTGTTCAAACAATATTTCTAAATTTTAAAAGAATATGAGTCGCAAGGGATAATAGAAAGGGTTTTTCAAACCGAAAAACCAACTAATAGAGCAGTATTTTATTTACCGCACCAAGCGGTCTTTCGCCAAGAAAGTCTTACAACGAAAATGTGCATCGCCTTCGATGCAAGCTCCCATGAAGATGGACAATTAGCTCTCAATGTGTGTATATGGCCAGGTGCAAATTTAAATCCAAATATATTCCACCTGATAATTTATTTTCGCTTGGACACGATTGCAATTACCGCAGGCATAGAAAGTGCATTCTTTCAAATCTCATTACGTGACGAGGACAGAGATGCAGTCAGATTTCTGTTTCCAGAACTTGAATCAAATCAAACAGATCCCTACAAGTTTCAAGTGTACAGATTTAAGCGTGTGATGTTTGGAGTCAACTTAACTTCTTACTCTCTGCAACAATTTAATATTATATTAAGAAATACCGAGAGCAATATCCAGCAGCAACGGAAATGCTTGATACTTGTCTCTATGTTGACGACGTAATTAGTGGTACTGAGAACATTTTTCAAGTCTTAAAATTATCAAAGGAGCTGACACAATCATGAAGAATGCCAGCATGAAGCTACGTAAATGGTATTCAAACAATCAAACACTGATGAGAAGTTGGAAAGGGGAAGGACTTGAGATACATCCTCGTCACTTGGAAGACAGTTCTCAAATCCCTTTATCAAAGGTTTTAGGGATACCATAGAATGTCGTCCATGACTATTTCACAATTGATGTGAAAGGACTTATGGAATTGGATACGTCAAAAACTATCACAAAAAAGAGTTGTACTTCAATCAGCTGGTAAAATATACGATCCATTTGGGTTTTTGTCACCTTACACAATTACGCTCAAATGCCTATTACAAGAACTTTGTCTAAAAATGAGTGTTTTTTGAGTTGTTATAAACATATGCCCCATGTTAAAAAAAATTAGGTTTTTTTTTCTTAAATAAAATGTTTACAAGTTAATTAGTGCGTCGCATTACTTATATAAATATATTTCCCACAACTTCTTCAGGTCGGTGAGTAATCTTTAACGTTGACATTGCTGTGACAGTACTTATAAACATACATATTATATATATATATATATATATATATATTTAATCTACATAAGCAATTTACCTATAAATATTTGACATTTAAATCGTACATACTGATATATATATATATATATATATATATATATATATATATAAGAACAATTAATCATTTAAACATTTGTCATGACATCTAACCTACCCTAAGGTTATCATCTCCCCGTCTACCGTTACTTGTTTCTGGACGTATAGGTGGATTAACGAATTCAAAAGACATCATTACAAATCACTATATTTATTGATACCTCTTAATTAAGGCAAGTTACACACACACACGATTCAAATTTAAGAACAATAATGCACAGTGGAGTATAAGAGGGGTTACTATTAGCGGAACTACGGAATCGGAACTGAATCCACGAAAGATCAGCACGTACAATTACAGCTAACACACGTACACGTATTTACAATTTCTATGTCACTAACCTGATTCTTGTTCTTTGGCAGGTCCGTCGTGGTGAAGGATGTATTCCGGGCTGGATAAGCTAATGGCTAGGATCCCCACTCGACATTCCAATTTCAATCTTTAACTCTTCAGCTTAGCTCGTCGCGTCACTACTCACTAAATCAGACAACAACTATGTGTTGATTTACCAATGCTTCAATTCATTTTACTTCAAAAATATAATTCTTCACTTTACTACTCTCTCTCTTTCATCCAGTTAACTCGCGAAACTTGAACTTATATAATGTTTCTCATTTGCATGAATCACGCTTTGGCTCCCGGTGGAGATTGGTTGAAATAAATAAAACTTGAAAGAATTATTGAGGAGATTAGTGAAGACCGTACAGATCAGTCACACATTGTCTTTTACAGAAAATTGATAAAAAAGAAACAGATCCCTCCAGGAATTGCACGAAAAAGGGAACTAAGAAAATGGCGTAAAAGAAAATAAAATACATCCGGACAATTGGATGCTCTTGCCCAGAAAAAATCAGAAAATTCCACTTCTACTGTGAGGTCACATATAAGCACATCTACATTTTTCTTTTATTTTTGGCAACTTCTAAATAGAAAAAATAATATTTATATATTTATAAAATTCAATATTTTCAGCAGTGGAGTTAAAAAGTATGGATGAAAGTTATATAACGTGTTTTTTTTATTTTTGTATACCATAATTTAATATTTTAAAATTTATTTATGAATTTTATTTTCTAAGCTAATAAAAGAGATTTCTTTTTGCAAATATATAATGATAATTTTTTTTCTTTCCATTTCTAAAGAACTGTTTAATAGAAAAAGCTTATTCAATAAAAACGAATATTGTATTACCTTAAATATACACACGTTTATATATAAATAAGAATAAAATCACGTGCACTCTGATGTTGCAAAATGTATTAACTTAAAAAAAAAATAGCTGCTTTCAAAAATATAAACGTAACGTAAAGATGAAAGATATCGTTTTCTTTGAAAAGATAGGACGGTTTGATTTCTTCTTTCAGTTGAATGAGTAATAGCCAATAAAGTAATGGGTATCAGTTTAGTGGAAATATACCGGATCTAATAGATATATATTACACCTCTATTTTTATGGGCTATTAAGATAAAATTAATGATATATTACTTTCAGTTTCAAAATCTTTTCTTTGGAACATAAATATTATAATCAATTATAATAAATTTGTGAAGATTTTTTTTTGCAATTACGTTCATCACATTAAACTGAAAATTCGAATTTGTTGGCAAAAAGTATTTGTAACTCTGATCAATTTTAAATAAATTTCCTTTCTGCAAAAAAACCCTCATCGTTTTAAAGCTGAAACTTTGATAATTTTCTAACTAATTAAAAATATTATTATACAGATATTTAAATGTACTGAAAAAATGCAAGCATATAAAATTTCACTGTTCACATTCGTATAACTTTGTCTAATTTATTTTCTAGACTATTTAGAACCGTATTTTATGTGTGTGTATTTTGAAAAAAATAGTTTTATCCCAACAGAAATTAGAGTTGGCAGTCCCGGGATCCCGAAATTCCGGGATAAAAATAGCTAATCCTGAGATATATTTTTTTTCTGAATTATATTTAGAATTTTTTTTCCATCTCAGTTTTCAAAGAATTTAATTCAAGAAAATTTATATATGTTTATTTATGAAATATATGTACGTATAGATTTTTTTGTTCAATTATACGTGCTAGAAATAAAAAAAAATTACACATAAAATTATACTCTTATTTCTCAATTGGAAGAACGTAGCACACATCTACATGGTTTACTGCAATACTTACACAATGGTATAAGCAACGTCTAAGAAATAGATTTACCACAGTTCATTCTTCAATTAAACGCGTAAATTAATAGTACATCTATTTGAAAGATTTGTCGCTTCAAATCCTTTTGCATTGCAAAAAGCTCATGCAACTGGATCTTCTGTTTCAACTGAGGTAAAACATGGAATTGATTTGTTCTGATTCAATAACTGAATCAATTTGTACATAAAAACCATTAAGTGTAACAGATAAAGTAGTTTACGTTATCAAAGAGGGATATGCAGCAATGCAGCCTATTAGATTTGATACACTGTCATCAAAATTTAAAAAAAGAAAATGTTTCTTTTAGAAAATGGAGGGAGACGTGGCGACTACCTGGGAAGAACATACTTCTATTTTAATGACTATAAGGCGTACTAGTGTATAATATGAACACTAGAACGAGCATTTTCTTCGGCAGGAAAATTTTCAACAAAAATAAGAAGCTGTTTGGCTGATGAAATGCTAAAAAAATTTTTTTAAAGCTTACTTACAAAAAAGGCAAAAAATTATAATTTTTTTAATTTCATTATGTATTATTTTTATTTGTTTTTTTGGTGATATATTGAGTATTTTTTTATATGTTTCAATAAACAATAATATTAAACAATTTTTTTTAATTAAGTTTTCAGTTTCATTATGTTATTTCAACTATTGAGTATTTTTCATAAGTAGTTCAATCCTAATCTCGGAACCCCGGAATTTGGAAAAACCCTCGTGTTGCTAATCAGTACGACGTTAATATTCTCTCACTCACTCACACCCGGGATTCGGATAATGTAATCCCAAAATCAAGGAATTGAAAATATATCTTGGAATGGAAAACCCTAACAAAAATATATTTTTCCCTTTTTTTTTGTAAGTGAGTAAACAAGAGGGATCTCAATTCTCTAATAACAAGTAAATAATGATTGAAACACTAATATAGATCAACATACTAGGGTAAATATAACATAGTACAGATAATTTTTCTGAGATATAACAAAACAGAAACTAAAATCAAATGGGAAAACAGTGAATAAAGTAAAGTGTTTCTTTGCTAAGAATATTGAGATACATTTTATATATATAGAATACATACCTTGAGTAATATTTATTGGTGATAATTTTCTCTTCATTCACTTTACAAAGCTGTTACTTTCAAAGCACTTAGGATGGTGGTTAAAACAAGAAAGAATTTGTAGGTAAACTGCCACAAACTAATTACTAAGCTTACATATAAGGTCAATAAATTTATTAAGTGTAAAGTATCGAATCACTTCGTTATTGCTACTGAATTGAATGTGGATCAGTGATCTCTTGTAATAAATTATACTAATACGATTCATGTACTATAATATTTTAAACAGACAGCATTTATTACATTGCGCTGTGTTTGTTTCAAATTACATAAGATAAGAGTAAAAATAAAAATAAATACAAATCACTATAGATAACTCTTACAATATAATAAAAAAATAAATATTATTAAATAAAAGTACTACAAAAGCGTATTTTAAATGTTTGTATATATTTCTGGGACATTTAGAATTTTGCAACAAAATGTGTAAATTGAAACGTATTGTTAGCTTAAGATATATATTTATTAACATTAAGCAGTTTGAGTGTAAATGACTTACTCTTATTTGATTTTAATGTATACTATACTTTACTGAAATCTGTTTCCTTTTTGACATTAATTTTTCAAGTTTTTTCTGAGATAAGATATCAAAATCATATCAGGCAAGACATACAAGTATACCCTATTTAAGAAAATCACTAAATCGAGAAAAAAGTTTCGTTACGTAAAAAAAATCACTAGAGATTCAATTTTCAATATTTTTCTGCACTGGGTTAGAGAAAATGCTCGCAACATACAGAGATTCGTAAAATAGAGTAATAAATTAGAGAACCGACTGTATATTAATAAGAATTCATGTTAGGACACACGATATCATATTTTCTTGTTTATTAGTCAATTATAAAATCCTGGTTCTCTTAGTTTTAGTTAGCATTTTTAATTTATCATACACTTAAATTTTAAATAGACTCACCAAGTGGATGTATTGCTATTTTAAAACACTAAAAAAATGATTTACGTTACGTAATAATTAAATAAGAATATCTTATTAAAAACCAATTTTTAAATTTAAATTTTTCTAACAATGTTTATATACAAGCAAACGGATGACTCATGTATCTTAAAAATACTCAAGGCATATGCAGGAAATGCTATGGACGTCGAATGGTCCTTTTGTAGATATCATAGATATCTACGAGACGCGACTATATTATGACATCAAATAGCAAAGCCAATTTTGTGTTCTTCGTATTACCATTGTGTCTGTATTATTGTTCTTTGTATTATGTATGCAGTCCAATTTTTTTCACGAGGTGAATTTGTAAAATAGTTCAGAGACTTAAATTATTCAACTGAAGAATATTTTTTTAAAACAGGCTCAACTCATGAAAATATAATAGAAAATATTTTCTCATCAAATAAGAGTAGTAATGGAATATAAAAGTCCGAAATCATTGATATTTGTTTAAATAAGTAATTGGCACAGTTATCTTAATTATGTTAGTAGATTAATTACACTAATTAATTCCATTCGAAATAGAAGCATAAAAACGCATTATTTAGTCATAGCATACAATTAATTCCATTAAGAAATGGATTAATTTAGAAATAATTTTTATGATTATGCCTTCAAATGCAATTTCTCACAAACATTTCAAAGAATGACTTAACTAAATGAGGTTAGATTTAATGCCATTAATTTTCTTTAAAAACGAGCTCAGGCATATAATTAACCAAATATTTGATTATAATAACTGAGACATAATTATTCAGATCCAGTGATGATATTAAATAATCAAATAATTGCATTTCTAAGTTTAAACATGAAATCATTTGTTTAGGTATATGATATATGATTATTTTATTTGCTTATGAAATTTGAAGTATTTTGTGTAAGATCATTATAATAATATTTTACTCAAAATTTACAATAATATTGTTAAATTTCCAATGCATGTTTATAATAAATCCTGAATTCACAGTGTTAAAATTCAAGTTTAAATTTTAAAAAAAATAAATGCATTTTTTGAGTACTAAGATAATTTAAATCATTCTAGATTTATCTTGAAATATTCCTCGTAATTGTTTTCCACGATGAATTTAAAAATGCAAACATTACGGTCAATCAATGTCAGGAATTGAAGACATTGTTCTTTAATTATTTTAATCCTAAACACAAAGGAATTTTAAGTAATATTTTCTTCTTAACATAGTCGCGCTCCCGTTTTTTGAAGTGCTATTGTTTAGTATGTTTTAAGATGTTATACAATATACTTTATAAAACGTTTTGTATTACTTAGTAAATTAAAAACCCGATTTATTTTGATTATAGTTATCGACATAAAATCAACCATAGAGCCAAAAATCTGTATTTTACAAACTTTTTCAAGAATGCGCAAATGCTTGAATTAGTAATTTACGTAAAATTTTTTTACCATATTATGTAATTGATTACAATTAACAAAAAACCACTGATAAATTAACAGAAAAAGCCAGTTAAATATATTCAAATTATCATTATTGAATATGTTAAACTAAAGAAATACACAATGAAAAAAAATTACAAATATTTATAATTGGTCATTAACAACAGCATTATATTTAAAAATTTTATTAATTAAAGTTTTTAAAAAAACTAAAAATAGTAGTTTTAAGAGATGAGTATTATAATTAGAGCTATTTTAGAAAAAAAATTGAATTTGTAGTTTAATTTTAATAAAAATGTGTATCTGATTTCTTATTGTATGTGAAATTGTATTAGTTTTTTGCAGATCATTATGTTACAATTTTTTTTATCTTATGTATCGGAATTAAACAACTTCTTTGAATAAACTTAAAAGTTCTGGTAAATATTTGACAGTTCATTAAATAGTCAGATAACTATTTGACATTGTTTAAATCAACCGTAGTTAACATAATAAATTCGTATGGGCACTCTGTTCTTAAAAATTCCTGAAATTACACAGTTTGATTTACCAATTACTTAACGAACTTCAGTCTGCAAATAAAAGTTAGATTTTCCAAATTCTAAAAATAATGTACCAACACTGTATCAATCAGAAAAATATTGTTTCTTAAAAAAAAACAATGTTTATAAAAATATTAAAATGAGGAAAAAGACAAAGTTACGTGTGTTTAACAAAGTAGCCATACTGATCTAAAACTAGTCTTAGTTGACAATGACTTGAAAATAGACAAAGCCAAACATTTAAATTGAATCTAGAGAATTGTGTGAAAAGCTAAACCGATTGGGCAGGTCATAGAATCCTTAAATTGAAAGTTTTTGCTTTTATCTCTTTTTTTAAGCAAAGAAAGCAAAATAAAATGCATGATTTTGAAATGCTACCTTTTTTCGCTTGTCATGACAAAATTCCCCATATCCGGTGCACCATCTCTATTTCCCCTTGGGGAACAATCCATTATAGAGAAAATCCCCAGTTCCAAAGCAAGGACATGATTCTATTCCCAAAGGGGTAAAACCACTAAACTGAAAACGTAGCAACTAGAATAAACGGATTTAGTATGAACTTTCAAAGATTTTAATCACGAGTTTTTTCTATGGGATCCACTCAGGAAAAAAAAAACTATTAAATGAAGGAATTTAAATGTAATCTGTGGCACCAACAGCCTTAGCAGAGGGTTTTACACATTTATTTATTTCTATTATTTTTTATTCAGTGAGCATGAACTCTGAAACCCTTAACTGTA
The DNA here is from genome assembly GCA_019973975.1 of Trichonephila clavata. Lineage (NCBI taxonomy): Eukaryota > Metazoa > Arthropoda > Arachnida > Araneae > Nephilidae > Trichonephila > Trichonephila clavata. The sequence continues at coordinate 19,155 of BMAO01036077.1, forward strand.
CGCTAACTCAGCTGTGAAAAATTCAAGGTCTTAATGTATTATTGATAGACCAAATCTTCAATAAATAAATTTTACTATTTATATATATCTTGTTTACTCCGATTGTTCTATGTATTAATATACATGAACCGATTTCCATACATGAATTAAATCAGTTCTTGAATACAATATATAAACTGAAATAATTCTCTTTTAAATATAAATACATCTTATTTAGGGTTTTTTTCCTAAATAAAAATGTATTTGAGACCTAAGAAAAAATGTAATATACGAGATATATGTAAATTAATTTGTCGAGTTAGATCTTTAATGAATTAATAGCATTTAGTAAACCCGAAAATATACGCGAGATTTTAATATATTTTTAAGTTCAATATCTTTGTAGTGATAGATTTCAAACTGAAGTATTTAAGTGCCTTATGTGCATAAAATCTCTATTTCAAGAAAATAAAGAGATTCATGACAGACCATTTTGATATCTTTAAGTATCAGTAGCGTTATCTTGATCACCTTGGGTGAAAAAGAAAATAAAAAGAGATCAAATGATTAATTTTGATATATAGCTATACCTATTTATCATTTTTATATATAAAGTACTATCAATTTATTTATTATTTTATATGAAACTCAATAAATTAACTGTTCGAGAATTAACATTGTGCTTCTATGTTGTGTCAAGAAAGCATGAAATCATGGCAATAGTTACTGTGTTGTTAGTGTTTATTTTACAACATAATGTTAAATAAAAATACACAAATACGAATTATTTATAAAATGCATGATTCTGAAGTCATCTGAATAAAATAACATAGATCATACAATTATAATTGAGGAATAATATGTTTATAACTAACTTCAATTTGTTTAAAATGAGATGCAATGGAAATATAATTCTAATGCAATTTAATCTGAACTAAAATAGAAAATTGTATCCTATACAGCTTAATGAAAAGAATTCATGTAACAAACTTTAAAAAAATTTAAAGCATTGCTGTTTTGTTGTATTCTCAACAGTCTTAAAATTTAATAATTTTGAATTTAAAATAGTTTTATTTATTTAAAATCGAAGAAATGTTGTGTAGAATAACTAAAAAGGAAGAAAAAGAAGTCTTACATCGCAAGAGGCAAACATGTCTATCTAACATATAACTTTAAATATAAACGAGATGAGGATTGGGATATTTTGAGAGAGATTTATTTTTCCTAGCTCTGTAACTTTATATTCCTTTAATATTCAAGTGGATAACATAAACGGGAAATAGGCTATTATTTCCAAAGAAAATCTTCCCAAATTGGAAATATTTACCTGCCCAAGTTTAAAGCAAAGTTTAAAACTTCTTACACAGTTCAAACAATTTTTCATCAAAATATTGCGTTCACCAAAATCCTTATTTAATGAATACACTTTACATAACCAAACTCGTTAATTCTTCACTTGGAACTAAACGGAAAAAAAAATTTATATTTCACGAACCGAAACCAATTGTGTATTGCTACAAATATAAATTTTTGGATAAAATTTTGAGTTTTTAGCTGTTTATTGCGTTTGTATACACAAAGGATCCCCTTTCACAAGGGTTGATAGTGATACTATGGTTAAAAAAACATTACTAATTAGAACCTACTCATACGAAGAGATATTCTGTGGTATGGGAATAAGGAAAAATATATTTTTTTTAAGAAAAAGCTTGAGCTTTAATATTGCCTCAAGGATTGAATTTTCGAATAAATGGAAATTGACTTTATGGCGGTTTAATGATTTTAAACTTAAAATAAAATGATATTTCTCCAATTCAAGAAACCCAAAACGATTATTTTTATATGAGCACTGAGTAGGGACAAGTATATACAATACATTTTGTTTCTCAAAACTTCAAGCCTCTCTTCTCGCACCGTCGAATCAGTCCCATCAAAGCTCAATTCAGCCTTCCACCGTATCGCGCAATGTAATTTTGAAAGTATTTTTTGTTTAATACTTGAGAAACATCTAAATTCACCTGGCATTTTTCTTGTAACTATTTAGTAAGAGCGTGTTGGCTTGGTGACTTATAGGTAGCATACCTGCTTAAAACCTAAGGTTGCCGGTCCGATCCCGTCTGGAATCGGTTGATTTCCTGGATGCAAAAATCGTAGGTACACATGCAATATAATTATGTGTGGCCTGTAAAATATCTTTTGAATTTTTTTTTTGTCTCTGATACCCACGGCAATATTTATAATCCGACAAGAGTTTTAATTTAAAAAAAAAGCTAAATACTTAAACGTTCTTCCCCTTGTGGCAGTATTTTATATAAAGATTTTGTTTTCATTTTATTTTCCCCTTAATCTATATACCAGAAAATTTATTTACCTTAGGTAAATTTTGAAATTATGAAAAAAAAAATTATTTTGATCCACCTTACTCTTTAAGATGAGAACACACGCAAAGGAATTATATTTATTATATATCCATTGCATTAATTCTATCCTGAAGTATATGGTGTAAAACTTCAAATATACGAATAAAAATTGCACAACATCCTATAAAAACTAGGTAGCTGCACCTCTGTGTCTTCCAATTTGTTTTAACTCGGGAGCGATCGCATGGGGCTCAGATAAACCCCAGGCTCACGAAATCTTTCATTCAAGGAAAACTGTTTATTTGCCATCAATGACCTTGTCAGAATTCTCCTATATGACAGACTCCATGAGAACTAGAATGTATTGCATATCTCCCTCTTTTTTCGGAATTGCAAACGTTTTTCGCAATATTAAGGTATTTGGGGCTCCATGCGTGACCACTTTGGTTCCAAAATATTTTTTATGAACAGGCAACATTTTTACCCTGTGAACGACTTAGTGGTTTTGATTACTGTGTTGTATGGCTCATGGTTTATAAATGTAAATGATTAGAGTATTAAAAAAATAAGAGAAATGGGTATCTCAATCTGTATTGAATGCAGTTGAAACTGATAAAACAAGGGAATAACTTAATGTAATAGTAGATATTAATCATGATAATGAAAATAAATTTTTCAGAAAAACGATGAACATATAAAACGTTTGAGTTGAAAGGAAAATATTCACAGATATACCTAAAAAGCTTAATTCTACATAAATGTTCAATACAACCCCGAAAACGCCATAAGGAAAGATACAATGTGTGAATATAAAGTGCACCACAAGACACTTTGTGCCCTAACAAAGAGACATAACCAAGAAAAATATTTCAGCATACTAATTGTCAATCATCAAAGGACAGTAAAACTTCAATAACTTAGAGAGTTTTAATGAGAATTAATATGAGAGTTTAGCATGAAAAAAATATTATTCCTATAGTGTTAATGAACAGTGTGCGGTAGTAGTGTCTTTTATTAAAGTAACGCATATTTTAAACATTTTAGCTTACTTTTCTCAAATTATCAAAGAAAAATTGACAAACCCATAAAAGTAAGTATACATTCTCGAAGTTAAATTATTCACCAGAATTGTGATTTTTGTGGTGTACAATAAAAATAATTATAAAAAAAATTATTGGGTTGACTGAGTCACCCCGTGAGATTACTAATGTTAGTATCGAATGCACGCCTTCTCCTGGATTAATTTCCCTTCTGTGGTTGTCCCTTGAATTAGAGATCACTCATACGTTGAGTTAGGATACACTTAGGTTTTACAAACTAAAGGAGGAAGGACAAGAGATAGTGGTTTCTGTTTTATTCTACTTAGTTTCAAATGAAGGAATTAACGAGTGTATGCGTAAGTAAAGAATGTTCATTAATTAAGGAGTTCCGTGATTTCCTGAGAGGAGGTCAATTACCGTACTTGTTTAATCCTGAATTCGTACAATGATTTAACGCTTCACAGAATGAAACCTACGAAAGAGATGAAGAATTTCACTATATTCTCTTTTCAAGAGATTTAGAGAGAGCTTTAGATTCTGAAAGAAAATTAAATGCTAGCTTTATGTTCCCCGGTTGTTAATATATTTGGGTTTCCACCTCTTAGATTATTTAGTTGAAAATTTATATCTTCATAACTTTCAATAAAAGAAATAAAGGGAAGTTACAACTCCCATTTTATCAATTTATTATACATTATGTTCGTATGGGTTATATTTATGTAGTATTTCTGATATTATTAACAATATATTCAATATTAGGAAACGTAATAAACATTCTCTATGTTATATCATTAATTTAAAAAGAATGCTTATTTGATGTATATTATAAAGTAAACATTTCTTTTTTAAATCTATTCTGATCTCTAAGAGATATGATAAGAACAATGTGATTATTATTGATTCCCAGGCTACTATATTAAAGCACTTTATTAAGTCTTACTTTTAATCCATGGGCCATACTTAGCTGTCAACTATAGGTTAATAATTTGGTAGATAATGGTCTATAATTCCTGTCATCCTGAATACCTAATAATAGTCATCCTGAAATTGATCTCAAGTCCCTATGAAATCATGGATAATACGTTTGCTGACACACTGGCAAGGCTGTTTCTGGCCTTCCCCAACCTGATCTCCCTGTTCGTTTTGTCAAATTACTGAGAGAGTCACCGATGGAATATTTAATGGTTATTTTGGAGAGAAGATTCGGGACTCTATAAGGGGAAAGAATCGGAGCTCCTTAACGGAAAATCACATCCACCCCACTCAAACGCCTTCCTTGAGACCGGCCTTGATTTGTTGATGCAGCTAACTTTAGAATTACAACTTCACATACCTACCCCATAAAACATCTACACAGATTCGGTTAGCAAAGACTCCAATTTACCCTTTATGCAATGCTACAGACCATTTAGCCTCTTGTGCCGGACTCGAAGACGTAGCAGTAGCTATTAATGTCAAAAATCATTGTAGACTTTATTGTACCTCTGAATAGTTTTTAACTGTCTTTAGTTGATTAATGACAGGAGAATATGAATATTGTACTTCTAATGCTCCATTAAAATATTGATCTTTATAAGACATGCTGTTACAGCTTTAATCGAAACGAACATTTTTAAAAAAAACTAGCTTGGTTCCAAATTAATCAAAGTAGTATTTCCCTTTTAAACTACTTATTGAAGAACATGTGGTATATCGCAGGCCAATGAAGTCGATCTCTTGACTTCGTTGTTTTAAAATTTAAGAATAATAAGTTTCCAAACTTTTTTCGAATAATTTTCTGAACTGCAAAGATCTCTCTTGCTCGGAAGGTGAATAACAATTTATTATGTTATCACAATTCATTGGCAACGCTATAACATAAATCATTTGCAAAGAAAGAAGGAAAGCAACAGCCAAAAATCCTGTCTTATGTAAACCAGTTTTTTTCTCGAAACTAACTGTATCCTGAAAATTAAAATGAGAAGTGAAACAAAATGTCCAAATTTCTGTAAGGACCTAATGTGTTTCATACACATCAGCACATCCTAGAAGACCTAGGACTTTCGAGTATTGATAATGAATTCAACATGCCACCTGCACTTCTATATAATAATTACTACATTCAATAAATGTAGAAGAACAACGTTTGTTTAAATTTTAATGGCAAGTACATCAATTGTTTTATTACTCAATAATAATATTCAAATACTTTATGCATAAAACATGCTGATGTTAAAAAAATATTCGTGAAAGCCTTTTCATTCAGAGAATAACTTCATTTCCTATCTAGATAAAGTTACAAAAATCAAATTCCATTCTTTCCTATTTATGGTATGATAATTTGAGATTTATTTTATTATTCCCCCGTCAAATACTCTTTAATCAAATTACCGCGTCTATATATATATATGTGTGTATATATATATATATATATATATATCTCCTGAATTTTAAATGAATTATTAGTTAAGCTACATTAGTGCCCCTCAAATGGTTTCAGAAACTACTAACTTTAAATGTCAGTTTTAATTCTTTTGAATTTAAAATCTGAAGAATATATATGAGAAAATTCAAACTCTCTTATAGAATTAAAGTACCTAAAAACGTATATGAATATTGATGTGGGGATTTTAAACAAAAATATGAAACAAACCCCCGATCCAATTATAAAAAAAAATACAAAAATCAAAACTTTCCTAATGTATTTTTATATATTAATTGCAGTTAAAATTTTAATAGTTTTTTGCTTGTTTATATATTATTAATTTTAAAAAATCTGAATCTCCTTCATAGATAGAGTCTAAGTTATTACATCATTATTAAATAATCTAATAATTCAGTATTAAGTTTATCAAAGACATAAAACATGTTATAAATATACCTTTATTAAAAATAATTAATCAAGAGATAATTAATTAAAAATACTTTCAAATATGTGTATACGTTTATCACATATATATATATTTTTAAATTTAATCTCTTCGTTAATGGCGTAATATTTTTTTTTGCCTTTTTATAAATAAAAAAAAATTGCCAATGTTAAAAATAAAGCTACCTTAATGCATAAAAAAGTTTTTTTTTTTTTTTTTTTACGTTGACTTCTTTTTTTTAAAACTTTTTTTCATATTATTAAAAGAAAAACTGAAAGGGGAGAGTTTTTTAATTTAAAAATAAATCTACTTGGACTTCGTAGCATGCAAGCACCTATATTTTATTCCAGTTTTATATTTAGAAGAGCATCATATCCGTTTTCGTAACAGTGACATAAACGAGAAAGGTATAAGGAATTTAGGTAAGTAACAAATGCATGACAATGCAGTTGGAATCCATGTTTTAAAATTTTTCTCTTCTTAAGATATATTACAACTATTCAGCGTGTTATTGAATTTTCTCTGAGAAATAACATATATATATATATATATATATATATATATATATATATATATAAATATATAAGAAAATTATAATTAAAATTACACTTTCAAAGTTCCGTTAAAAAAAGAAACAATGGTATGAATGATTTCAAATGTGAAATAAAAATACTAGAGCAAAAAGGAGACGATACGGCACAAGAAGTTTCAAAGTTTATCAATAGATGAAACTGTAGGATTCAAGATTTTGCTCTCCTGCACTTTTCAAAGCCAGTTAGGCAACTGCTCAAGAGACATTGTAGAAATGATAGAAATATCAGCCATTATTTTCGAAAAGCCTGTCCTGCAGGATCACCGGACCACAATCCTTATTAATTCTGGTTGTGTTGATAACTTAAAAAATGGTGTGTTCGTTTTCCCGTTTACAAATTTAGTTGACTTAAAGGCACGGATCATGCAACATATTCACAATGCAACTCCTGAGAACTCCGCTCTGCAGCTTATAGGTTTCAATTTGTTGCGAAAAAGGGGGGACAGAATAATGAACATATCTTGCGGAAGTTTAGCTATAGTTACCAGGCATATTCATTATTGCTGTTTATATTGCTTTTGGACCCAAGGACAATGGGAAACTGATTTTTTTCATTCAATATAATATGATCTTACTGTGGTTGATGGACTTTTTATTAACACTGCCACAACTGTTGAATGACTTGGAAGTCTTTTTGCTACTATCGAAACACTGAAACAGTCATCATGCGCCTTGTCTTATGCCATAATCCTCGCATTTTGACTCACAATATTATTTATAGCCAAATCCAGTATTTTGCCGATCACAACGCTATTTATCAATACACTATAAATTTTTGTTATTCTTTACCCCCCCCCCTTCTTAAAGCATAACAATTTAAATCGGAAATTATACTATCAAGTCATTATTTGTTTTACAACATTTTGAAAGTGGAAATTTACTTAAAATCCCCTGTCTGTAGGAGAAAAACGTTCACTCACTCACTCATCCCGAAATCTCCCATATTATAAGAGTCTAATAATTAGACTTAGAGACTCTCATGATTCTTTTGTTGAATAGAGATCCGTTAAGAATAGTTTCGCAGAAATCATACCCCACAGTGGCGTGGAAGATAATATTTAGATATTTGTTTCACACGTACAGTTAAATACACTGATGGCCACACAAAATGCAACAACCAGAAAGAAGCATACAAATCATGTGAAATTTTCATCATGCTTGGCGTCGATGAAACATGCAAATAATTAGCATTATAGCGCAAACGTACATCACGGGCGACCGTAGCACCACCCTCAGGCGCTATATAAGGAGAAAAATGATTGGCAATTTGAAGTACTGAAATTGTTCTTTCATGCTCTTTTTGCGTAAGTTTTGCTTAGCTAAGCATCCTCGAAAACATCGAGCGTCTTTTGACTAAGTTTCTGAAATTGACCGAGGAAGATTAGAAGCATATAGGGATTGCGGATTATATTTCAGATAAATCTGTCGAAGTGTTAAAAGAAACAAAGCCACTGCGATACGGATCTATATTCACTGGATACAGGAGGGAACGACGGACCGATGAGGCAAATCACACACACCTCGTTGCACTATTATCCGAGATTACAGGTGGATTGTGCGCATTGCACTAATGGATCATGCAACCACATCACGAACCTAAATACAGCAGCTTGAATCTGGTACGCCTCATTCGGCGTCCTCTGGTACCATTCGACGCCATTTGCAGCAGAGTGGAGCATCCACTAGTCATCCATTGCTTCGTTTACCCCTGATTGGAAACCAAAAGTATTTGCGCCGCCAATGATGTGATGAACGGTGGACATGGACAGGGGAAAGGAACGACATTGTTTTTAATAACGAATCCCGCTTCTGATTGCAACATCAAGATGGTCGAATTCGAGTTAAAAGACACCGTTGTGATATGCTTCTGAACTGTTACAATATGCATCACCACACTTATCCTGCACTCGATATAATGGTTTAGATTGATATTCGATTTCACTGCCGCAACCTTCTGGTACGCATTGCTGGTACATTGTACAGCCAGCGCTACATCTCTAAGATGGTGGAGTCAATGGTTCTCCCATTAATTCAGTGCTTGCCATCAGCCATATTCCAACATGATAATGAATGACCACTCATGGTACGCTATATTCAAGAGTTCTTCTTTACCCATCAGATAGAATTGCTTTTTTGGGGCCTGATTGTTCTCCCAACGAAAACGTGTAGTCCATGCTTGCACAACGACAGACCCGTGATACACATCCCGCTGGTTCACCAGATGAATTTTGGAAATATCTGAAAGCCACATGGACTGTTGTATCTCAAGGATGCATCAAAAATCTCTGATCCTATGCCAAAATGTGTGGCAGCAGTTATAGCCAACAATAGTGGTTACACTAACTACTGACTTTGTTATCAGTCGCAAGTCACAATAGGTTTCAATTTTAATCATTTGATCTTCGTACAACATGTTATCCGTCAAATCAATTCCGCTGTGATATCTCTGGTCCTTATTGGTTTGGAATTTTGTGTGGCCATCTGTGTATGCGTAATGACAGACAGTTCTTCAGTCATTATTTCATTTCACTATATTATTTGTTAAATCATTCTTTTCCTAAAGTTTAATTTGTAATTTATTTACCATTATTTAAAATATTAAATTTTTTACCTCACATTTTTTTTCTTATTCTTCTCAATTATTATATTTTTAACGTATCCTTGTAAAGAAGGGGCATACAAACTAGTTGCTTTATGCGAGTTTTACATTATACCTACTTATATTAGTAATATGGTGTACAAGTAATTCCCCTGTAGAGTTTTGCTGTTTTTAGAGTAATACCCAAGAACTTTAACAATTCAGAATCCGAACGAAATATTCGAACAAACTTTGCTTTATAATCTAAACATTGTTCCAGAATTCGAAATCCCTCTAGAGACCTGAGAATGGAAGCGAAACAGGGTCGAAGTTTCCGCCTATAGGCCTCGGTTGTTCGAATGAAAGTAACGAGTTAAATTTTTGGATTATTCAACCGAAAGTGGCGAAAGAGGATAAAAACGGATTTGTGGGATGAAGTGAAGGGATGCACGTTCTTGTGGGTCCTCCATTGGTTTGCAGAATTCACAAACATCCAGGTTTTTGACAATCATTTCCAGTTCTGTTCGTTGTTGGAAACTAGTAAACGGATATATATTTGGATTATCATCTGCTGAACTTCGAATCTATTTTATTTATTATGTTATTTAACTATATCTACGCTGTTACATGAACTAATTGCAAAAAGAATACTAATTTCAATCTGTATAACTTTCACCTTCAGCTTATATACAAACAATCATTTTTTTTTAAGTTCACTGACTACGATCTCAAAAGTTATTTTGAAAAAAAAAAGCACGTAAATATATATATATATATATTGTTGTTTAGTGTAAATATGTGATGCTAAATTTTATATTTTTGATATTTCTAGTTTTTAAATAAGTTTTTTTTTATATTTTGAATACATATATAAATTTTTTTAGGAAATTACTACAAAAAAAAACTAATGCAGTTTTTTAGCAAAATAAATAAATAAATAAAAAATAAAAAAAATTACATAATTTAAAACTTTTTATTTCATGAAAAGTACTTCTGTAATAATAAAATACTGCTCTTATAGATGGCTAAGAATTTTGTTGAACCTGAATTTTTGAATATATAATTTAGAAATGGATTTAATCATAGTTTAATATATCAGAGTACAGAAGTTTTAACCAAAAAATACCATTATTATTTCAGATGATTGTAACTCTCAGAAAATAAGGTGATTTTTTTCAAAAATCCTCAATCAGCCCATTTGTAGAAGTTTTAGCTGTATCCAAGTAATAGATATATTGGTATACAGGTTAGAATATATTGGTATAGAAGCATTTTTCATAAAAGGGAAATTTTTTGAAAAATTGTTTTAATTCTTAATTTTTAGATTTAGAATTAGTTTTAAATTAGAAATTAGTCTTAGTTCTTAAATGTTAGACGAAAAAGTTCATTGTGAAATAGTTTTTATTGTAATGATTTGTTTAAAACAATTTAGCACGTATATTCTAATTGAATTGACAAAATCAAAACTATTCATTCACTCACTTTTTCAAAATTCCAGTTCCGAAAGTAGCCAGTCACTTTAAGATAAATATGTTGTCTGGTATGAAAGTTGCTGGTGTAGGAGGGTTAGGGAAAGAAGCAGACATGATCAAAAAATTAACTACTTTTATTATGTCTTTAAACCTTTTTTGAAATATACAACTGTATAGCTTAACTCTGGGAGTAAGTAGCAATCCTAACAATACTAATATACTCGATTGTTCAAATTCACTTATCCTAGGTTAGATCTCCTGGTTACGATCCACTTCTTGATAGCTCTCCCAGCTACAGGATTATTTCCTTCCACAATTCCTGGTGTATTCTACGACGACTATTTATTTCTCAAGACGCGTGACCACCCAGTCGTTGTTCCCATATTTTTCTAATTCTTGGATTTGACGCCTAATGATCAACGATTAAATGCATACACCTAACGTCAGGTGCTTAAATAGTAGTTACATTTGCATAAAATCATTTCTACGGGAAGTGGTTTTTAAACTAAAAATCACAGCTAAAGATTATTTTCCCCAATGAAGATTAGTAGAAGAAACCGAATAGTATAAGTCACAAAAATAAATTAGTATGATTATTAATTAGTAGTTTTATTAGAATATTATCATTATTTATTATTTAATTTTAAAGAAAACCAAAATTATATATGACAGATAAAGTCCATTTGAAAATTTAAGTTCATGAATCTCAGGAACGGATTGATCCAGTTCAAATTATTTCATAGTACAACAACATCAACACATCTTGGGATATAAATAGTGCTCTTGAATGGTGTCAGCTCAGAGATTCAAAAGTGCATCTGTATTTTCCCCCCTTTCGATGAAAAGACTGTATGAGAAAAGGGTGGATCATAGGATAAGAGTAATGACCAGCATTTCCGGAAAAAGAAAGTGTCTTACGTTTATTTCTGATGTTCTTTTGTTATGTCCCATTACTTCATTTTTTGTGCGAGTATGTAGAGTTGAAACAATAATTTTTACAATTGTTAGAATCGATGTTTGGATTTTAATAGCGATAAAGTTCCTTTGATCTAATCAAGCTAAAAATACCTAGGGATTATCTATATATGATAAAACTCTCACTTTTTCAAACCACGCGTAACTTTTATTAGCGAAAAGTTTCAAAATACCGCGGAAAACTATACCCCTTAATTTTCAGAAAATCAAAATTAAATAATAGAAACAAAATGGGTTTTTGCTCACTGATCCTAAAACCGTTCCTGACCCACACCTTCATATTTGGGTTCATACAACAAAGTCTTCTACTAATTTTTTAGAAAGTGCTCAAAACTTAATTGTCAGTAAAATTCTTAACTCTCATGGTTTATAAGGAATGTAGAACTCAGAGCCACGAGTAGACAAACGATCAGGATACAATTAACAACACTGAGAGTAAATAGATCACTAGCATCGAAACACATACTCATTATCTTAATTTCCCCAGATGCAAATAATTCCTCTACTTGATTCTAATTTTCTTTAATTCCTAAATATGTCATATTTTATCAATGTAATTTATCCTTTAATTTTACCCTTAAACTCTTGGGAGGAGGGCTCGCCAGGCTGATACATAAAATGAGGGACCCGGTAATTGAAAGTTTAAGGAGAGCTAATGTAAATGTAGATATATACCTGCATTCCAATTTATAATTAGATCGCAGAAATTCCCAATAATTGGTTTATTGTTCACTGATTTGAGCTTAATCAAAGCATTTTGAAATATATTTTTTATGCATATGCCCTCACTTCCAAATGTTCAGCACAAAGATGTAAAATGCAAACAAATCAACAAATATTGCTTTGATTGACACAAAATTTGGCAGTAAAGTAACATATATATTTATACATAAAACAAAATCAATAATTATATACATAAATGAAAACAATATTAAATTTTTGTAAGTTATCAGATAATGTCATACTGGGGACTTAAACAGAATTATGTATAAAGTGAAAATAAAAAGCATAAAATGAAAAAAAGATAATTAATAGGGTATGTGATTCCCCCTCACTTGTATGCAAAGTTACACCCACTGGCCATGCTTTCAATTAGGTGGTCAACCACCGCAGAATTAAGCAATCGCCATTCTTCTTGCAGAGCAGTTTCTAGCTCAAAAAGAGTGGATGGAGGTGGGAAATGTGAAAATACAGCACGGCCGAGAGCATCCCAAAGGTTTTCAATGGGATTAAGGTCAGGCGAAATTGCTGGCCACGCCATACGTGCAATCCCTTCACTCTCCGGTAGTCATCGACGATGTCGGCTCTATGGGGACGTGCGTTATTGTCCATTAAAACAAAAGTGGGGCCAACTGCTGCAGCGTACAATCTCACAATGGGTTCTAGGACTTCATCTCGATACCGGACAGCCGTCACAAAACCCCGTTTAAAAGATGTTCAGGTCGATGCGGTATCCTAATGAAATCCCTGCCGATACCATAATGCTTCCGCCTCGGAATGCGTGATGTTTTGGGGCTGATTGCGTGTTCCTTGTTTACGCCATATCCTTATACGCTTGTCATCTGGCTCCAGAGCAAATCTTGACTCATCAGTAAACATGACATTGACCCAGTCAGACACAGTCCAATTGCCATATTCTCTGCACCACTTTGATCGTGCCCATCTAGATTGGACGGATAGAGGAGCACAAACTCGAGGTACCCGGGCATACAGTCCATTCATATGTAATCTTCGGCGTACAGTAGCTGCAGATATAGCCTTACCAATGGATGATGTAACCATTGACGTCACACGTGTGGAGGTCGCTCTGCGATTCCGCTTGGCTATAATAGCAATATATCGATCTTCCGCGGGGGTTGTAACCCTTGGGCGACCACCTACGGGCCTTCAGACAACCGTCTGAGTGGTTTGGAATTGTTTCCATAAACGTGAAATTACAGAATGATGAACGCCGAAGAAAAGAGCAACATCTGTGTTCGACTGTCCTGCTTCAATGCGCCCCACAGTACGCCAGCGCTCAGAATCTTCCATTCGTTTTCTGGAAGTCATAGAAACACGTATGTCTTAAGAAGAAATTGTACGAAAGTTTTAAACACCTATCAGCACTTACAATCAACTTCTGTAACCCTTTATAAAGCTGGCTTATTATAACACTGCCCTTTTTGCATATTTCTTGACATGAAAGCACGATTGGCTGTTACCTAACATATTTGCATACTTCCATCTACCCCTGCAGCGAATTGTATCCTCTTCAATTCTGATTGGCTTCCGGAAATTAGCATTTTCTCTCAGCGCTTAACTTTTGGAAGTGAGTGTATAACATTTTACTATAATTGATTTAAAAGTTCTGTGCATTCCATAAGCTTCAGCTCATTTTTGTAAGCAGATAGATGTCAGTGTGGCTAGATATAAAACTGGTTAAATTAAACTTTTTTTCAAGCAATTTTGAATTTGTAATGCTTACTCTCGTCAAATGCTCTATTTAGATAAAAATAACAAGTTGATTTTATTTATAGTCATCTGTGTAAAACAAATTCCGTATTAATTCCAAATAGTATAGATGAAATTGTTTTTTTCATGCGATTTTATTAGTAAATACAACATAAATATTACAGTTCTTTGAATTTTCTCTACATTGAAATACCTCGGACTTTTCACATCATATTTGGAGATATTGTAACTTATAAAAAATATGTAAGACATTTTTCTAATCATTTCTTTATTACAGTATAGAAAATTGTAAACATATTTTTATAGTTTCATACTTTCTTATAATTTAATCTTTGCGTACATCAGTTTATATTTTTAGTAAAAATTATAATGCTTGTCTTCTGTAACGAAGCTCACATTAAACAATCGGCATATTATTGATTGTGCGTACCTGAAAACCATTTTTGAATTACAAATGTAACAATTCACTATGAACACAAGAAAGATTATTACCTTTAAAGTATTTTAAATGTGTGAATGCACAAATGCCGATACATGGCAGGAGGAAATGCTGACGCGATATTATATGTCTATAACAATATTAGTTACTTGGCTGCTGATCGGAAATCGATACACATGTAACTGCACTAAAATACATCATGGCAAACTCTAAAATTTAAATACACAGTTATTGGCTTACATACAATAGTTATGTATGCTTGTAACCGCAATAATGTCTGGAAGAACCTTAATAAATTTCACAAATCAAAATATTTTACGAAAAGTTACAGACAGATGAAATTCTAATAAATAAATCACGTTCTATTTATATATTATTTCCCAACCATTCACTACAATAATTCATCCGATTCCGATGAATTCTTGCATTAGATATTTTAAAGTACTTTACATTGGTGCTATCATATGATGCTTAGAAATTTTAATGAAATTGCATCGTTCTATTGAGTTAACATGGATTTTAAAGTTCAGAAGAAAACTTACTTTATTGATTTTTATAGATTTAATTAATTAAAATGTTGATTTTATTTAGTATTTGATAAAGTAAAATTCACAAAGAAATCTGCCCAAAATATTTGAACGAAGATATTTGGATTGATAATATAAAAGCCTTAAATAGACAGGTTTATGTAAATTATTTGTAATAATTTATTAAATTTCATTAAATATATGATTGCATTTTTTTTAAAAAAGCACGAATTTATAAATTTAATTAATCATGTATGCGAGTAAAATATATATTAATCTTAAGGGTAAATGTTGATAACATTAGTGAATATTTATCTATATAAACAAAAATGCTCGGCACGTTTTACGCACAATGACTCAACAAGTGAAATACTGCCTACTTCGTAATATACAAAAAAATGAATAAGTAAAAAAAAATATATTTTCATGATAATAGAGACAAGTTTAAATATAAACGAGCAGATAGTGGTTACTTTAATGGTTCTTTTTTTATTTTTAAATAACCATTTTTAATATAGATAAATTTACAAGACAATAATGTGGTGATAACTTGTCGAAACTTTACTTTCCTCTATTCTCGTAGGGATTTTTGAATTAGTTTTACTAGGTTAATGGTTAATTTAAAGCTATGAATATATCCATAACATCGAACAATAAAAAAAAGATATATCCTAAAAATAAATGTTCCTTTTCTCCACACGATTCTAAAAGAAGCCATAAATTTTTGAATAAATTAATGATATTTTTCTAGTTAATCTCTTAGGTTTTTATTTAGCTGACTTTATTTTGATTTAAGACACAAGCCATATTTGTGGAAACTACATACTAATGAAATATTTTCACCAACTTCACATTTAGAGGAATCTACTTTTATGAATATGTTTAATTTAAAATATGTGTATAATTTGGAGCATCCTCAATGGAGTCTGTTACATAACATCTTCATCGTTTTCTTGTTTTTAATATTTCCAGTTGATTATTTTAATTCAAAAAGTATTCCTATGTTCTTCCCTTTTGGACATCCTTTCTGGAACACTTAAGGATGTTAAGGGAAGGAGAGTAACTAGGGAGTGGTTTTAGTTTCAGTCCGCAACTTTATAAGTGAGGGCATTAACGATTCCTTGCCTTCCGAAAGAATGTTCATTAAATAAGGGATTCTATGGATTCGCAAGGGAAGGCCAATTACCACATTTATGTACTGTGCTGCCTCTTCACAATGATTTAACACTTCTGGGGACGAAACTTAACTTTGGAAAGGAAGATACATTCTGCACGTATTTCATTTTCAAGGGGTTCATGGAGTACTTTCTGATCTGAAATAGAATGAAATGCTTGTTATGTCTTCAGCAGTAATTAATGTCTTATCGTTTTATACTTTCAGCGTTCTTCAGAGAAAAGTTTTCGTCTGTAATTCGAGATGTGATCCACGGGAAAATACAATGCAATGAAGAGTTTTGGTTCAAGAAATTTGACTTAAATTATGAAATATCGGAATCTGTTTATATTTATACGATGCTTAAGTTTTGATTAATTTTGCTGTTATCACTAAAAGTATACATCCTGAAAAGAAAATGGCAAACACGTTATCATTTTCGTTAATAAACTTCTGGCTACATATACTTCGGTAGAGAAACTACCTTTCAAGAAATGTATTTCGGATATGCTGTTCTTCCTCTCTTTTTAAAGAATAATATTGCTAATGCACTTGAAATCAAAAGTTATTTAAGTGAACGCATTACGATTCAAATGACAAAAATCGGTCAAAAAATCAAATGTATTATTTTACGTCTAAATTATTCTTTATATTCTTTTCTATGGCCTCACAAAATTTGAATGTTCTAAACTTAAAAAATGCCGAATTCTGATAGCATTTACCTTCATTTTTATTCACATCCCTATCGCAAATCAAAACTTTAAACTTACTTATCTTAGAAAAAGATAAAAAACTAATTTGTCTTTATTTAAAATGCTAAGGCTTCTTTTTTTGTTCGTAATGCTTAGCATTTTTTGTACTTATTCCTAATAATGTATGTAACAAAAGTTGGCATGCATTTTTTAATCAAAGCAATACTTATTTTTTTAAAATAATGGAATTCAGAATCTATACAATTTTTAAATAATTCTTAATAAGCATTAATAAAAGGAAGTATTGTACAAATACCAATCATGATATCGCAAAACCCATACCAACTTGTGTTATACATAGTTTGACATACGTATTTGTAAATCAAATTTCATGCATGTACGTAAATTTTTGTACGAGGAGTAGTATTTTAAAGACACTTCACAAATTTAAAGTTTTTTCCCTAAAAAATTGAATAACTAGCTTTTTTATGAAATTCTGAGCAGAAAATCTGTTTTACATAGTATACACACATAGGAGGCAACCAAAAAAATTTCGAAAATCCTTAAATTAAAATTTTTTGCGTAAATCGTACCGCGTCCTCTTAAATATACAATGGGTTATAAAACAAATTATTTTAATGAAATCAATATTTGAAATTATATTTAGCTACACTACCACTTATTTCCTAATTCGTGAATACATATAGAGAACATTTTGAAATCTTAATTAATTAGAATTCCAATATTTTTTTATATTTCCTTTTTAATATAAGTCTCAATTTATTTAAATTTTATGCGAAACCACACAAAAACTATTTCGCACTTTATAATATGCTTTTTTTGTGCGTAAGGCTTAGAATTTTTTTTTACCTATTCCTAATAATGTATGTAACAAAAATTGTTATGCATTTTTGAATCAAAGTAATACTTATTTTCTTAAAAATAACTGAATTCAGAATCTATAAAATTTTTAAGGAATTTTTGATAAGCATTAATAAAAGGAAGTATTGTACAAATGCCAATCATGATATCGCACAACTCATACCAACTTTTGTTACACATAATTTCACGCACTGTTTAATCAAATTTCATGCGTGTACGTAAATTTTTGCTGGAGGAGAGTAGCATTTGATAAAATCACTTCACAAGTTTTAAGTTTTTTCCTTAAGAAATTGAATGACTAGTTTTCTATGAAATTCTGAGCACAAAATCTGTTTTACATAGTATAGGAGGGGACTATAAAAAAAATTTAAATTTTTAAATTAAAAATGTTTTGCGTAAATCCTACCATGTCCCCCTTATATGTATTAAGTGGTATTACAAATTATTATGTTATAAAAGTAGCATATTCATTTTACGCTCAATCTTATGGGATCCTGACATGTATGAAACATGTTAGGTCTTTACAGATATTTCTGCCTAACTTATTCTAAAGTTTGAAAAGAGAATGATAGCTATATTAAAGTCGCACTACCTTAACTCGTACTATGTTCTCCTAATTTCCACACCACAACAACGGGAGTACGTTTGAGCATTCAACGTGCATCGGCCTTCTCTACACGGCGGGTCTTCAGCGGTACTTGGTACCAACTCATGACACGCCATCCACAAGTTCATGAACGTTGACCACTAGGCGACTGCGTCTACGGTACATTTTAGAAGGAATCGCTCTTTAGGACGAGTTTTTGGATATATATGTTGTCCTCCCTATCTCGTTAATTATTGGCACTATAATGTTTTCGTACAATAAAGGCAACATGATAAATGATATTCACCTGATGAAAAGAAAATCTTTGTAGTTAAGTAAGTAAAAAAATAAAAGAGGAATTTTTTTTACTGAAGCAATGATTTTGGTCAAGTGATGATTAAAGTTTGTGAATTTTGATAGACCACATGGTGATCTTGGAATCTTTGGCAATTTTTGAACCATGCTCGTTCCTTTAAGACAATATATCCTTCCGTTGAAATATCGGCTCTACGGCTTGTTAAAATTAATTTTTAATAATTGTCAACAATACGTTATATGAAAATTTTCAATTAAAGTTTGTAATCCAGAAATAGTAACTGTTTTAGAGCCTTGAGTTTGAAATCAATCTTTCAACGAAAACACCTTCTCTAACACCTGAGCATAAAATATAATTGTTACTATGACTGCGCGTTCTATGACTGACTACATAACAAACTATTTACAAGGGTTTTGTTCAACTGATAACAAGTTTAAATAACGACACTTGAAATTCTATAAAATTTTCCAACTGTTCATATCTTTCCACTGAAGGATCAAATGCCAGTTTGTATTTTATTTGTAGTCAAACAGTCTTTTTTTATTGTCTTATAACCATAATGGTACTTAAATGGTTCCCATGGAGACCTAAATAGCTCTAGAATACTAGATTCCTTGCTAATATAGTCAATGTATTACATAAGGTAAGTTTTTACAATTTACCATAGTTTTTATCATTAATTTCCAGAACATTTTTTTTATAATGTTTGTGTGGTTGTTAAGGAAACATCTATCCCATTTTGATGATTTTTTGTTGCAGGTATTATTACTCGATAGTGATATTTAATTATTTAAAAAAATAACTAATATAGATGTTTTAAATGCATGAATAAAAATATTTACATTTCAAATAAATTAGTTCATTTTTATATAGCAATAAAAATGATAATGCTTAATTTTGTACATTTAAAAAAAATTTTTTATTGTTTTATATGTTATTTTTCCAACACGTAAATGCACGCTTATATTTTGTCATCTTAATAGATATGCTAATAGGCTCATAACTTCTACATTGTTATTCACTTTATATGAAATCTTGCTACTATACCTGCTATATTCCACATTGCACATAATATAAAATATGTAAGCGTTCATCTAGTTCTAGTTCATAACAATCCTGTTTATTTTAAAACCAGAACCGATGACACTGGATTTATATCAAGAAACGCATTTAAGCGGGGAATCAAATTT
Organism: Trichonephila clavata; assembly: GCA_019973975.1. Lineage (NCBI taxonomy): Eukaryota > Metazoa > Arthropoda > Arachnida > Araneae > Nephilidae > Trichonephila > Trichonephila clavata. The sequence goes on from BMAO01036077.1 coordinate 39,236, forward strand.
TCTATACTAATTTTAATATTTGTACTTGCCTCATAAATATAGATGACAGTAATTTCAATAAAATTGAAGTAGTTCAACTTACTCTAGAATTTGAGCTTTGACATCATTATTCGATGGATGCGATTTTTATGTATAGAAAGAGGTTTTAAATATTTATCCCCTAATGATGTACATAATCTGCTTTACAAAGGATTTTTAATTGTTTTCTATGACTATCACAATCTATGGATCCAATTATTGAATAAAGTTTATGATTTGATAAAAAAAACAACTTTTATCTGCAATAAATGAAGCTTTTTTTTAAACAAAAGCTTATATAAATGCAAAATGACTTTAGTTTTATAGAATAGTGTAAATTTCTATGCGTTAGAAGCTATTTCAATTACTAAATTCTTCTTTAGGAGCGGAAGTCATCGAAATATTAAACCATAAATATATATGTATGTAGTATTTTATTAACTACTACTTTTAGTATCAAAAATGTAGCAATACAAGTAATGATTATTTTTTTTATAAATTAATAACTTTTTTTAGCTATAGTAAAAACAATATATTCTATTTTTCTTACGAATTTCTTGCCGTGTATTAATGAGAAGATCTTGTTAACTAATGGAGATATTCTTTGTCCTCTAATACACTAAAACGTATTTTCTTTTGTATTTATAACTTTTAAAATTATTAAATAAATTCAAGGAGAACTAAGTACTAACCCTTTTAGAAGTTTATTACTATAAATTATGCTCCGGGGAGGGGGGTGATGTAAAAAAATTAGAGAATTTGCAGACTTGATCGATTATTTCTAGAACTACTTGACCGATTTATTAAAATTTGATATGTACATATATTGATCAATACAAAGCAAATAGCCAATCAACAATTGCAATGCACACGCATGATCATGCGTAATACTCGTTAAAGTTGGAAGGTATGAAACAGCGGTTGCAGAATAAACAAAAGAAATGGGTTAATAAGGGTATGACTCCCTCTTGTTGCTATACAGACCTGGCAGCGTGATGTCATACTTAAAATAAGGCAGTTTTGTTGTGGCAATTGGTCCCACTCCTACAATAACGCTGTTTTCATTTCCTGGATAGTTCTCGAAGGGGAATTACAAGTTGAAATTGCCTTCTCCAAAGCGTCTCAGACATGCTCTATAGGGTTGAGGTTTTGATACCTGTCTGGCCAATTCATACGGAGAAAATTTTAACTCTCTAGAAATCAGGTGACCAGAAGAGTTCTAAGTGACCTCGCGTTATCGTCCATTTAAATGAACTCGGGGCCACACGCACCCTTGAAAAGGTGAACATAGTGCTCCAAGACCTCATCCTCATACCTCACACTAGTCACAGACTGTTTCAAAGACATGGAGAGGTGTATGACTATCTAACGTGAAGTCTACCCAGATCATTAAACCTCCTCCTCCATAATTGTTGATTTCACTGACATTTGAGGGTAGGTAGCAGGTCCCTGGTTCTCTCCATATGAACGTACGGCAAGAATCGGTTTTTAGGCTGAAACGGGACTCCTCAGTGAACAGAACGGTCGTATATTGATCCATACTCCAAACTCTATGTTGTATCGGCACCATGCTAAGTGGACTCTCCTGTTCGTAGACATGAGAGAGGCACAAACAGCAGGTCTTCTAACAAACAACTGTCTCTCATGAAGTCTTTTTAAAACAATCACTCATTATACACAGGTTCCTGTGGCTGCATACATGTATCTAGAGAGCTGAGAAGCTGTATCCTCTCTGTTGCGCCTCCCTATAATCAACCAATGGCGATCTTCTATAGCCGTCGTGGCTCTTGGACGACCTTACCCAGGCTTTCTCTCGATGGATCCAGTATTCTGGAAATGTTTCTATGAGTTACACACGACGTTGGGCGTTAAATGGAACTCTCTACAAAACTGAGATTGAAATTGACCTGCTTCTAACCTCCTTACAAATCCCCTCTTATTCCATAATCTAAACGTTGAATGGTTTCTCATTTTTACTGTTACATTTTGAATTGAACCGATTGCTTCAAACTAACACCAATAAATTCGCCAAGGCGTGCAGGCGAACGAAATATGTCTTAACTTACACGCGCTTATAAAACCTGTTTTTCTGCTGGATCCACCTACACACACGTGCGCTTACGTATTTAATTTGCAAGATTTAAATTTTTATCTAGAAGCAGTGATTTTTCATTCAGTTTAGTTCTTTTCATGCAATTTGATAAAATATGGAAAATCTCTTAATTTATTTCACCAGTGTATATCATTCTATATCAAAGGCATTTCTTATCAGCCCTTAAATGATTTTTAAAATTACGAGGTCCGTCACCAATAAAACTAGTGTTTGTGCTTCGAAATGCGATGGTAATGAACAGTCAAATCAAATAAATATAATTTCTGCTTTTTTTGTTTCATATATATAACCATATTCTTTTTTATATCTGGAAACGAGATTTACACTTTGAAAAAAGAATGTGTCAAACAATTGCAATATATATTTATTTTATATTTTTGTAAAATGGAGGGGTTAGACTTATAGTTAAGTGCATATTTTTTATAAGTAAAAGTACATATTTCTATATTCAAAAGGGTTCATTTCTATAAATAAAAGAGCATATTTTAAAAATAAAGATCACAAAAAATAAATTCAAATATATGCATGGACCTACCCTGTTTTTCCTAATAAAATATATCGTTAAAAATACATAAAATTGCTACTTTTCTCTTTTTCCTATGTAAAAAACTTCTAAAATAAAAATTAATATTTTATTTGTGCGTTAGCAGCCGAAAGCTATTTTTACGTTGTCTCCCTTTTAACTTTAAAAACTATGAGGAGCTAAATATAACAAACTATCTTTGCTTAAGAAAGACAGCTTTTCGCGGATCTAGTTACACAAGCAAACATTTTACTTTATCTTAGTTTCTCACTCAGACAAGTCTTTCCAATTTAGTTGAAAGGACTTTTAATAAATGAAAGGGTTTGATAATATATATATATATAAATTCCCTCTTTATAAAATTTCGACAGGAACTAGCGACTCTTTGGTGACAATGTATCGCTGAAAACATTACTTGCCAGTATTGTATTGTAGCAATCTGCATGTGACCAACATATTGTATGATTTTTGTTTTGTTTTGTTACTTTTCTCTCTTCTCCTGCCAGTTGAAAGACTGGGGGAAAAGGGGGTGGGATAAGAGACCAGGACAGAGGATCCTTGGGAGGGGGAGATGTCTTACGTTTATCTCCGCTATACTTTTGCTTTGTCCCATTACTTACGTCTTTTGTTGAGCTTGAGTAAATGATGGTAAAACGGAAATGGGCCAGTTACTGTAATATCTGTATCGTGATAACGGTATGTTTGTTAATTCTACATGCCAGAAGCTATCTGTTTCGATGAAAGAATGTAATGCATATCATAAATTTGATTCAAAAGGCCATTACCGTGTAGGTAAATCCCTTAGGACAAGTCGTAAATAATTACGTTACAAAGCTTGCAATTATTTACATCAATTATTACTATTTGCACTGAACTAGAAGAAAAATATGAGATATGCACTCAAATTAGTGTTATTTACCGACTGTATTTTTTACCTTATCAATCTAAACAGAGATACAGTCGGACCTCCACATTTTATGGAACATTATTTAGCGATTTTTCTTTATTTTGCGAATATTTTCCTGAAACCAAGGACATTTTAATGTTTTCTTCTTAAAAATTATCTCCAAATGGTTAAGAGCCTTTTTTATTTAACGTTCCCCTATTAAAAGAAAAAAAAATATTTCGGGATACTTCAAATTATTTTCTATTTTAGTTCATTTTATAGTGATTAATATCTTTGAACTGGTATTAACAGCTGCTTAACTCAGAACAATAAAATTAGCCGTAATTCTTCAAATAAAAAAAAACTGAAGTAAAATTAACGGATTTTATCATTAATTAAATTGAAGGGCATTGCATGCTAAAAATTACTAGTTATAAAATGACCTATGTTTAAAACTACTCGTAGACTTAAATTTATAGAAAATGTCATTAAAATTCATTAATTATAATATAAACTTACTATTTAAAGTTGAAAGTACTGTGTATTTAACGACAATTTTTTTCTTGGCATATTTATTTTGGATGCGTAAGATTTCTGAAACAAATAGGTATAAATGTCCATATAAAGTGTGAAAAAAAGCACTTCTCTCTTTTAATAATATATAATATCTATGAGTCTAAAATTTCTTTATGTGGTTTTTTTCTAAAGTTCATTAATATAAATCTCTAAATTAATGAACTTTTCACATGACAAACTATTTTCGGAGTTCATCGACTTCCGCAAAATAGACATCCGATTGTCCTTGATAAAAAAAAAAAATCAACGTATTTTAATTTTAACGTCTTTTTATCATCTTTGGAAATAATTAATAATTTTGTAATATTAAAAAAAAACAACTTAAAATGTATTCAAGATGATATAAATTGACATCTATTAGACTGATAGATTTCATTTTTGATTTTCATTAAGGATGGAAATGAAGAATCGATAAACAATTCATCTGTGCAGGATTTATTTCGTCTGGATGTCTTCAATTAGTATATCTTAAAGTTCTCTTACAAAAACTTGACATTAAATTAACATTAAAATAAAATAAAAAAAAAGATTTAATTCAAATATGTTGTCAAAATCGATTCCTCTTTTTTTTTATTGTTCAGAGATAAAAGTATCTTGATTCTTGTAATGCTAGAGGGATGGAATTTGAAATGTTAATTAAATTTTAATTTCGGTGAGTTAAATACTTTACTTTACTCTAAATTTCAATATTAATTATATATTTTTATTTATCCATGTATTAACAAAAATTTCAGCTGTTTCTTTTGCTACTTGGTTTTCCGAAATTCGCAGGAGTTAAATGAACAAAATAATTAAGTAAATAAATAAATTGACGGAATATTCATATGCTGCAAAAAGCTCAATTTGGTTTGAGAAAAAATAAGTAAAGTAATAAAATATTTGGCTTTGTTCACGAAGATATAATTATTTCATACAACTTAAAAATAGAATGGGTTTTTTATTCTGTCTTTATCCCAGTATTGCTAAAAAAAAATATCAAACCATAGTGCTAATAAGATTCTAAAATAACATTGTATAATTCCGCTAAAAATAGGAACTAATCTTTTAAAAGCTTTGATTAAAAGTCAGCTTTAACTCTCTAATCTAGGAAGATGTTTTTTTTCAGAAAAATATTTTTCCAAAAGAATTAAATCCTTTTATCATTGTTAAAATTTTCGCACAACACATAGCCCATAGCGTACACACAAGTGTTATCTCATTTTACTCTCATTCCCATTATGAATGAATAGAATTATAACACAATAATACCTCAATGCATTCATTTGCACATTTATTTTCTAATTAAAATGTTAAATAACTGAGAACAATGTCAGATTTTTTTTTATATTCAGATATGCAATTGCTTAAAAATACACAAGCAATTTGATTTTTCTCCTGATCCATGCAAAACAAAAAAATATGTTTCTATTAACCGCTGACATAAAAGAAAGTTTTAGAAATAAACTCTACATCTTATTTATTAAACTTACTATGAACAATCATTTACCAGGGCTGTTTTTTTAATTAAGGTCCGTTGCTTTTTTAAAAAAAATAACGACGATGTTTTATTTCAAAAAAATTTTATTTAAGGATTGTACATACTTTTGCCTATTTTTCTACATAGTTCCCGAGTTTATTAATGCACTTGTCATACCTTAGAACTAAGTTTTAAAAACCCTCTTCAAAGATGTCTGCCGCCTGGTCGGGCAGCCAAATGTTCACGGCCGCTTTCACTTCTTCGTTATCTCTGAAGCTTTTTCCACCAAGAATGTGTTTGAGGTACGGGAAAAAGTGGAAATCACTGGGAGCAAGGTCGGGGTTGTATGGTGATTGCTCCAAAACTTACCAGCCGAAAGATTCGATTAAGTACCGAGTCGTTGGAGAAGTGTGATGCTCTCTTTTTTAAACGTCCTGGCACATTTTCGAACTTTACTGTCACTCATTACTTCAGTGTAATAAACTTCTGCTATCTGGCGATGAATGTATTCAGCCGATATGTTTATCGCTGTCAAAAAACGAATAATAGACCTATCTCCCACTTTTGCGTGTGATTCAACCACCTTAAACATTTTAAAGACGCTCAGCGAAGCTTACACGACTGCTACGGAGCTGGAAATGGCACGAGTGTGTTCGCAAAGAGTGCTGGTCAGTGACGAAGAGACTCGTTGTGGCTTGCGCACGAACTAGGGAACTATACGCGCCAACGGATCTTACCTAAAAAATAACCATCGTATACATACAGAAGTGCTCATTTTTAAACTTTACAGTTGTTGGGTACGAATGCAAAGATTGTAAAAACATTCTGGAAAACTGAATATTTATGTATTTATATTCGTAAGGGATTACCTTATTTTAACAAATTTATAGTATTATGACTTACACAAGGTGTTGCTGGATTCGACCGGCAAATTTAGAGGGATGAAATTTGGTATCATGGGGACAACAAATCACCATCGAACATGGGTTGGCAAGCCACGTTTACTTAGAATAATTCACAAAAACAGTCATGCAAAGTTTTAAAGTCGAGTGCAATAAGAAGGGACATTAAGGGGTAAGATACATTTATTAGATGTAAAGTAAGTTTACAATGCAAATGACCGCAGCTAAGCAATTTTCAAGTGAAGAGGGTGAATTGTGTTATATGATTCTAAGTTTCTACTAAACGCCTAACATAACCGAAGCTGATGTACGACAATGTACTTAATCTTCGATTGTGAATTTTTGTTCGACATTATATACTTTTAATATTTACAAAAGAAAACTAATATCTTCTAAAGTAATGCTTTCGTAGAAATGGTATAGTAGCATGGACATTAAGCAGTAATTCTCTAGTAGGTTGAACAGAATATTTTAATTAATCGATTGATTGAGAATTGTACTGTAATTTATGATGCAAGCATAATCAGTTAGGTGAAACCAATCTATTCTTATTTGATACATTTTGAGCTTTTGCATCTTTCAAAATTTTTTTTTTAAATTGCCATTTGTACAAAGTTAGGATAAGTAACTGAGTGCTTATAAACGAATTTAAAACAATACGATGACTAATGGTGACAGACATTGTAATTTTAAACAGCCCTAAAGTGATGAGAACAACACATAAAAATGAACCCCACCCCTCTAACATAAATGAAAGTGAATGTGGATATTAATGTCACACAATTCAACTACTCGAGTGCTTTTGGTGACGGACCTTGCAGTTTTTGAATCATGGTCAAGTTACGAGAATGATACTTGAGCTGGTAGCATCCTCTCCCACTTATCACAACAAGCAAAAGTGAAGACATTGAGGTACAAGACACCGTTTAGAGGGACTTATGCACGTTAGCGGAATCGGGACTCGAATATGCTACTCGAGAGAACGTCGGTTTCAACTCCCTGACATTGACCCCTAGATTATAGCGGCAAAGAATAAGAAAAGAAAAAAGGGTGTGGCTGTGTCATGGACACGACCATGTGTTGTACGTGTATACGTCTCGTATAACACGGGTAATTTTTTTTTATAAAATATTTTATTCTTTCTATATGTATATGTCATAGTATACTGATGCTTGTTAGACATGCAACACCATGACGAGATCAGCAGAATTAAATGAAATTTAATCCACAAACGACTTGCTTTAGTACATATAAATGACGAAATTTTCAAAGCGAATAAAACAACAACCAATATTAAGTGTCGGAAATCAGTAATTGGTGTAGCAACTCCGCGCTGCAATAAGTGCTGCTATACGACGTAGCATGGAGTCAAACAGATTTTGAATGTCTGCTTGTGGAAGTGAATTCCATATTGCTAGTAATCGCAGCAAAAGTTCCTCGTTTGAAGCTGCAGGACGCAGATCACGAGCGTTACGCCGAATTTCACGCTGAGTACGGCGACGGCAGGTTGTTGTACGACATGTAAGACGAATGAGCAGGTCTAGGAAGAAGTCGCATGTGTTAAGCTGAACAAAAGTCTTGAACAGTCATTGCAACATGTGGGCATGCATTATCCTGCAGAAAGATAGCTCCAGGGATGCCATGCAGGAAGGGAAAGACTTAGGGCTGTAGCACTTCACGGACTTACCTGTTACTATTGAGATTACTCATAATTCATAGCAAATTGGATCGTTAATTGTAGGAAATTGCACCCAAAACTATAACTCCGAGTGCTAAGAAACTATGTCGTTCAATAACGCGTTCTGGAAGACAGCGTTCACCGGCATAGCGACTAACACGAATGCGGCTATCATGATCCCACAAATTGAAGCATGATTCATCTGAAAAGGTAACTTGGTGTCAATCAGCTAGCCAGGATCTGTGCTCATGAGCCTATTGCAGACGCAGCCATCGATGGATTGCCGTGAGTGGGATCCTGTATAAAGGTATCCTTGCATAAAATCCACGGTGCAGCAGACGTTAAAGAATTGACGAAGCCCACATCAGTACTCCTGTTGTAGTAGACCAACGTGCTGCCAACTGCTAGAAGGAAGCTGTACGGTCATTCACCGCCATGCAGAGCAGGTGTCGATCTTCGCGTACTGACATCACCTTTCGTCATCCAATGCCAGTTTTTCGAGTTGTTCGGTGCTCTTCGGTCTACTGCTTCCAAACTTCCATCACTTCAGAACTGTTTAGTTGCACGCGAGCTCCTACTGCGCGATAGGAAAATCCTCGTTCTCAAAGGCTGATAACCCTACCCATTTCAAACTCCGTAATTTGTTGGAATTTCTCCGTATTTCGTCGTAGAGGCAGATTTAGGTCTCACTAATCATTTGCCACTAACAAATAATCATTAACTATTTTCTACGTACCACTACAGCCCTCAATTTATACGCTTTCGGTATCAGTTTAGAGGACACGTCGCACGCCCCATATGTGCGGTGGCTCTGAAACTTTACTATTTTACGTAACATTCTATAATTGGTATTTGCTGCAAAGTTCATTTAATTCTGATGATTCATTCATTATGTTGCATTTCTTACAAACAGCAGTGTATATTTAAAAATGTATAAGTGCTCCGGGTTCCCATGTGTGAGTGTGTGTGTTTTTATGATGGCAATTGTTAATTTCCGACGTGTTTAGGAAAGAAATCAAATAAACAAATAATTACTGTGTTATAATATAACATTTTAATTATAGGGGTGTGAGACGAAGTACAACACTAATAGCATACAGAATACACCGAGATTACTGGTAAACGTTAAGTCAAAACAGGTGTAATCTGAAATTGTACGAGAAGTTTCGATGCAAGACAAATTAAACTCGCTGAGCATGAAGACGGGCAATGGGTTGTTTTGTGAGACACACACACACGCACATTAACATTTAAGTCTCCAACTTTCATTATTAGTGTAGTAAATCAGGATCGTAATCGAGTATAATTTTTGAGATGTTTTTGGAATATTTTAATAGCGATCGTAACATAAAGAATTTAGTTTCTGCTAGGGCTTTGCCCGGATGAATGTACACTTACCCAACTATGAATTGGAAGACGTCATTGACCTTTACGTTTACTAGACATACATCACCAGCCTTTGCGTCTTTGACACAACTAGTTATTATGTTAACATGAAATGAATCCCAGTACACTGTAATCCTGTAATGCTTATTCAATGGTTGTCCAAGTAAAAGAATTGTAGCCAATATTTTACCACTAACTTTTTGACCCCGCCACTCAGATAAGTAGATTTATGTATCATATTTCTTATTTACGTTAACATTGAACGCATGATCATAGTCCAATTGATGAAGTAGCTGCTGCACCATTGTATCCACATCAACGGGTACATTAATGACTTGTCCGATGATACCATAGCTGCCATCGTAATACAACCGACGAGTTTACATGGATGACAGTCGCTGTGATACTAGACGTGCACTAATCGTTTATATAATGCTGGTAACCCGTGTTGCTTAGGTAGATACACAAATCCGTTCGAATGTGACAACGCGGGCACTTTGTCCAAGTCCAGTGAGTCTTTACACGTAGCGCACAGTATAAAACCATCCACTAGCTCTTCAGCGAAGATATTATTAAGCAGCGGTAAGTGTTTTTCCTTCGTTAGATTCAATGAGCGTAGAAACCATAGAGAACCACACAAACATAACACTTATGTCCAAATGGATTATTGACAAACACCGTAGTGAAACATGATCTAGCTGCTGATCAATGTGTCTTAAAAAACGAGGACCGTACACAATCGATACCTACACAATCCGGTGTCAATATAGAAATGATTTCATCATCCTAGAGAATAATTTCACCTGCCCAAGCTGCAGATGCACTGGCACCATCGTTGATCTGCTCTGCCCCATTCATTCTTTAACATTCCAGACAATGCTTGATTCTGCCATGTGGTGTTTTAGTGGTACCATTCGATTGCCATTCAGAAGCCGTTTCGAACCGTATACGACATCTGTATTTGGACTTGGAGTTTTGACGCTTATAGGCCAACATTATATATTTTTGATAATGTTTTTTTTTATTTTAACACATCATATTCGTTGTCATTATTTTACTGTAAAGTTCTTATACAATCGATAGATTTTGTTAAAAGCTTACGATTGAAACTGAAACGAACGTCGTAGTTTCTCCGAGTCAAAAGTTATACTAAATGAAAATCTGGATACGCAGCAAAATTAACCTGAAAAGGGCGGCCCTTCCCCCTCCACCTCGTATGATGAGTAATAGTCTTTACTTTGCGTAATAACTTTTTTGATTATTTATCTATATATTCAGTGATGTAATTGAATTTTTTATGGAGGTGATAGATATGTAGCTGCAACCCAAACTGCATCCGCCGATTTTGTTATCATTCATTTTTTATTAATTGCCTCCAACTATTGAAGCAATTTTAAAGACTTATTTACGTCAAAACAAAATAATGAAAGAAATTTAAAAGAAATGAATTTTTTAAAATTATTTTCCGAGATACCGACAAGGCCTACCTAGAAAGAGTTTAAGTTTATGGATTCATGGCCTTTTTTATATACATTAAGTAGTGCACATCAGTCTCGAAACCACTAAAGAACCGCTATATAAATGGGCTAATGCGCAGTAAATGTATTACGGCCCAAGTTACGTACATTGTTATCGAGAAATTTTAGAAAGTGGGTTACGAACTCAAATGTGTGACGTAAGTACACAATCAATCAGCGAAATGATTAGCGACTTCCTAGGTAGTGTTTATTAATTTATTCTTAAAGCAACATGAGGTCTATTAGCGACGGACTTCGTCATTTTGAACAGCTGTCAAATGACGAGGATGACTCTTAAATCCCCTCCCCCTAACTGTCCTGACTTCATATAAGCCTCTTAAATATGTTTAAAATATATTCACGCCAAACACTTAATTAAAATTTTAATAATTAAAAAAAGATTAATGTATTTGTATATGTGAATATGTTTACTTAAAAAAAGTAAAAAATACTACATTTATATATATATATATGAACATTGCATAGGTCATTACAAATATATGTACAATATAATTTAACGATGTTTTAAATAATCTGATTTTAAAATAGCATTTTCTGTTATACCATTTAATAACATCGTGTACTACTAACGACTTATAAATAACTAATAATTTCACTTAAAATCTAGCGTTCAATCGTTTATGTCAAATGTACCATTTGTATTAGACGAATGGGATTTTCAATTCATGCACATGATTGCTTATGCAGGATACGTAAGTGAGTCTTCTAAGAATGGAACTCCCCATGGATGTTATTTTAAACTCATTCTTCGCAAAGTCTATGCGTGATTTTCAAAGATTTTATGATATCTTGAGGGATGTGTGTTTAAAATAGTTTAAAAGTCATTTGTTTCGTTACATGCACTTCAATTTCAGCTGCATACCGATTTATAAAGATTCAAAAGGAAATATTTAGAATAGCATTATTTGTAAACGTATACAACAAGAATTCAGTGCTAAAGACTTTAAACTTGTTTAAATTGATGTTAATTATGGAAAAGAAGAAGTAAAGTATTTAATTAGCTATGAAATTTCAGCACTATCCTGGTGAGATTAGCATTTAAAAATGATTTGATCACAAATCTTTTATTTTTTGTTTACAAAACCAATTATTTAAATAAAGGAAATTTTGGATTTACGAGATCTTCAGATATAAGGCGTGCATAATAACAGTTACATATTAAAGAAGGATTGGCACGAAAATTAAGTAATTTTCTACAATTTAAGCATACGAATTATGTATAAATATGTGTGTGGTGCCTGCCGCTATTTCCAAGCCACTTCACCAGCTGTCCAGCGCATGCCTAGGAGCATTCTTGATGTTTTGAGAGCCTGGCAGTGGTTAGACGTTCGAAAGTAGGACGCTATGTTAAATAACGACGAATCAAAATGACGAACTACTAACAATTGTTTGAAGCCATGAAATCATTCCTTTCCCTGAAATGACGATATGTATACAGAGTAAATAATTATAAGGCATTAAATTTAAATTAATAAAAGACTGATTATTTTATTGCTGGCAAGCCATCACTGCCCCCCCCCTTACATATGTGTGTATATATTAAATTTTATTGAAAAGTACAGATTAGCTTTAGCACTTAACAAAATAGGAACAGTGTTCTGTGGTGGGCGCTTACCAAAATACGAAGAACGACACCTCTCTCTCTCTCTAACGAACGCTTATCAAACTAGGAACAGCCACACCAGACGAGTGTTCAATAAAACTTCAATATAGCGACACCTAGCCAGCGTTTCTAAAAACAGGCAGTCGTTGTGTAGTTATTCAACCATCAACATGATGAAACTATGAAATGAAACTATGTCCTCGTTAAATGACTTATGTTGTTTCTGAATGCTATTTATTTTTCGTATATGTAATAAAAGTTTTCTTTATTGTACATTTAAACGTCTTAAATACGTCTGTACATACAAATGTCCTGTTAATCTTTTAAAGAGTTTTCGTGTCTGCTTCCCGCAAGTTTATAAAAATTAAGATTATTATATCATGTGTATTTAATAAGCTTAAAAAGATGAATTTAATGGCAAAACAAATGCAAGATTATATTGATACCAATATAAAACTACTGAAATCAATACTTATAATTTCTGTTTTTAAGTATCGCTGTCAAATCTGTAAGTTTAGTTACTAATATATATTGTGCAAGCTCGTTTTCCTGTTTTAGGATTTTGTACATTTATTGATGATCAAAAATTTCAATGTGAAGCTCTGGATCATACAAATTTTATTTTAAATTTGGAATTTTAGTAGTTTTGATGCCACAGCTCTAACGTATTAGCTTTCCATGATTTATAAGAAATTCATTTATTTAATTAGATCTGCTCTTTCACATTCGTTGAACATGTAGCAAATTCCAAAGCTACATGCAAATACTAATTTTAAAAAAAATTATCAAGTTTAAATTAAAAACACATATGAAATAAAAGGAAAGCAATATATTTAAAAAATTTATAAAATATAAAAGTTGCTCTAAATTTTTATTTTTAAATTTGCTCGAAAATGCACCGTAAAAATTTACTAGTCTTAGAAATTCAATGAAAACTCTAAGCTACTAAATTTATTAAAATATTTGACATTGTTGCATATATAAATCATATAAGTAAGCTAGTAAACAATTTTTCGGAATTATAAAAACAATTATTCGTTCTCTGCAGAAAGCACTTATGTTGCAAAGGAATATTCAGACGCAAAAACAATACACTTACCTCAATTCTTAGAGAATATTTCACTCAGAAATGCCTTCAAATTTACGACACAGAGATCAAGAAATGTATAAATGCCATTTTTCTAGACAGTGAGTACTTTATTTAAGGTATCCGACTACACTAAAATTGTGTGAATTTTGCCAAACATTCACAAATTTTTTATGATTTTATTTTACATGCCATCTTATTAGCTTTATAAAAATACCAAGCTTATCATTTTCCGTTCACTAGAACAAAAACTACAAGTGTTTTAGTAAAAGCAGATGCCATTACTTTAAGCAAGATGTCATACATTAAAACGCGTTTTACTCGAAATAGGGTTTTTTGAAAATACCCAAATGGAACCAATGATTGCTGAAAAAGTTTTGAAAATAATTAATTGAAACTTTTTCTGTAATTTTTGTATAATAGTAGAATTTTTTCAACTACAGATTTATCAATCACTGTTTTATTACAAAATTTATGGTCCCTTATGTTAATATAATCACTGTTTACTGAACAATTGCGTATAATAACTGAGATAAAGTGCTCTAGGTTTTGAAAAAAGAAAATATCTATCCTGAAGGTCATTTCAAAAATGAGTAATATAGCAACACATTGCAATGAAGAAATTGAAAATTCATTTATAAACCTTTAGTACAGAATGAGCCACGTTTATGCTATTTTCTGTCAATTTTTACCTACTTGTTCCCACACACATTTTAGTAATAATAGTTTCTTTTTATCTTCTTAATCTTAGCACATTTTTCTTAAAATGTACTAAACAAATTAAAAAACAAATAAAAAATTCCCATATCTTCATTTTTTAAAAAAAAAAAAAGATTTTGTCGCAATCAGTCGGATACCTTAAGTCGCACTATAAACCAATACGAGAGAGAGAGACAGAGAGAGTTATGGGGGGAGGTGATAGAGATATACATCGTAATTTAGAACCAAAGTCAAATTGTCGAGGTCGAAACCAGGTGTGGCACCCTCTCTAAAATATCTCACACCTTGACAACGAAGTGACTTTGATTTAACAAACATTGGGTCGTCTACACTGCTAGTATTCAATGTCATTATGATTCGAACTCTTTACACGCTGTGGATACGAGTTCACAACCATAACCCCTACATTATCGCGATCACTAAAACATGCATAAGAAATGAAGCTATGAAATATCTGCAAGAATTTCTTTTCATTTATTCTTTATAATGATGGGGCCAAGTGAGCAGTCTGAAAATTACTTTTAAGTCCAAAAGAGTGTTTATTGAAGTCGTACTCTAAAGAACGTCACGGCTATTTCAAATCAGATTCAAGTGACGAGAACGCCACTTTAGATGGCAACCCATATTCTTAAATTTAACACCCCGTCAACTTAGGTGACTGAGTGAGATTTGTGAACATGAAGGCTGTTGGAAAGGGCATCGTAACTTAAAATCGCAGTCAAGTGACTAAAGCGACAATTGAGCCCGTACCCATAAACTTAAATTTAACATCAGGTCGACGCATGTGATTGAGTGAATGATTACCAGCGTGAAGGTCATTGGCTTGGGAACTGAAATTTGTAATTGCAGTTAAGTGACGAGAATGACATCTGAGCCGGAACTCTATATTCTTAAATTTTACACCAAGTCAATGGTTAAAGTAAATGCTTTGGAACGGGCTTAGTAATTTTAAACCACAGTCGAGTGACCAGAAGGATATTTGATCCGGAACCCTACATTTTTATATTTCACACCGCGTCGATGTGGATGATTGAGTGAGTTTTTGTAAATATGAAGGCTGTTCGAAAGGGTATCGTAAGTAAACCCTAGTTAAGTGACCAGAATGATATCTGATCCGGAACCCTAGATTCTTATATTTCACACCGCGTCAATATGGATGATTGAGTTAGTGTTTGTAAATATGAAGGCTGTTCGAAAGGGTATCGTAAGTAAACCCTTTTTAAAAGACCAGAATGACATCTGATCCGGAACCCTAGATTCTTATATTTCTTACCGCGTCAATATGGATGATTGAGTGAATGTTTGTAAACGTGAAGACTGTTTGAAAGAGTATCGTAAGTAAACCCTAGTTAAGTGACCAGAAGGACATCCGAGGACCTATCCCATAATCTTAAAATTCACACGGCGTCAATGTGGGTGATTGAGTGAGTGTATAGTGAAGACTGTAGGAACGGGCATCGTAAATAAACCCTAGTCAAGGGTCGAGAACAACATCTGAGCCGGAAACATGTATTCTTAAAATTAACAACTCACCAACGTGGGTAATTCAGTGAGTGTTTCTTAATGTGAAAGATGTTGGAAGCAGAATCATAACTTGAAATCACCGTCAAGGGACCAAAACGACATCTAAACTAGTACCCTATTGCGTTAAATTGCACACCACGTCAGCGGTTGAGATTGAGGGAGCAATTCTTAACTTTCCCATTTGTAGCAGATTAAGTGTTGTTAGGGACAAACCTCTTTACTTTGAACCGCAGTCAAGTGAAGAGAAGGATAGTTGAGCTGACACCTCCTAATTCAAGCTACCATAACGTGTCAATAGAAAAGCTTTAAGTCTCGACAGATTTAGTTTGCATCAACCCCTTCAACACAGTGGGCCATCATTAGCATTAAGATACGAACTCGATCCCAGAGTTCACGACCATAAACACTTGACTACCATGGCTACTAACACTGCAAAGAAATGAAGCTTTGAAAAATCTATAAGGCATAATATTTAATTTAATCTCTTTAATGATGTGGTTGGGTGGCTAGTCCAAAATCACTCAAAAATCTGAATCAGTGAGGGCTTACTAACGTCGCTCTTAAATACCATATGAAATCTATTGGGATCTAAGTCGTGATTATGAACTGCTGTCCAGTGTCGAGAACGACACCTGAGTTAGCACATCTCTCTTCTAACTTTCATTCCATTTTATAGTGAGGACTTTAAGTTACGACAAATTTACTTGCATGAGCCAATTGCATTCGGTTTTTATTGACACCAGGATTCGAATATCTAACTCGACAATGGCGGCCAGGAGTTTGGAATCATGACCTCTGCAATACCACATCCATTTTCAAAATTTGAATACAGGAAATATTTAGTAAGAAATAACATTATATATATTTTACCAAAAGATATATGCTAGCATCTATATTTTAACTGTTAAATGCATCTATTTTAATCAATTAAATTATAAACGTACAAGAACAACACATCCCTCCCATCAACAAATTAAGGAAGATAACATATGTTAATTGAAATTTCTTATAATACTTTAAAGCAAGTAGCAATATTCAAGTAAATATTACTTAAAAATTAATCTATTATGTGTGTTTGTGATTGCGATAGCGTCTTGATGTCAAGGCCACAAACTCGAAGCCGGTGTGGTCGAGTCACGCGTTCAAGGAATGATGCCACTGAAGACTTGCCATGAAGAGGAGCTGATGCATGATAAATCTGGTGTGTTTTTCAAAGTTCTCACTTTGGTGTGGTCTGAGTTGGACGGAGTGCCAACTTTGGTGTCATCCTTTTCTGTTGAGCAAGGCTCAAAATTACATGCTTCATGTTTAATAGCCCTAGTTTTGCTGTAAAAAATGTGATTTTAATAAGAAATCGCTTGCATATTATATTTGCCATAATTTAAAAAAAAATACATCTCATTGCTTCTGACTTTGTTTTGAGTCTCATCCCTACGAATTATACCAATTTATCAACATAGTAGCAATGTAATGTTGAATTTTTCGTCCAAATGCTAGGAACTGAAGTGTTTCGTTCTAATGAAGAAATATTTTGGAACAAAATTCGGTAAGAATTAATCTGTATTTTTTCTCAGAATTTTGCATTTTCCTAATCATATTCGATACTTTTTCACCAAAGCACTGAAGCTCTTGATTTATGTTAAATTCGGCTGAAGATGACCAACATAAGACGTAATTTCAATCAATGCAAAATGAAAAACTTCTGATTAAGTAATATTACTATAAGCTGTACAGATTTTAGATGGAGGCTAGGTATAAGTATCAGTTGGGTTCAGCAATGATTATTTTAATTTCATGGTGTGAGATAAAGTTTACATTCTGGCAGACTCTTTAATTAGGTAATCTTTATGCTTTGATACGTAGCCATATACCAAAGCCACGTGCTCTTTGTATTTGATTGTTATTTATTTAAAACAAGAAAATGTTTTTTTAAAAGTCATGACTTTGAAATTAGTCATTTCATTTTGTTTGGAAAATTTTGCTTATCGTTTTTGGATTTACATGTCGGATCAGACTCTCTTTGATAGATTTTGAGCAATTTAAATGCCCACTTCTGGAAGATCAAAAACCCACTTCCAGTTTTTCTAACTTTATAAAATTGATTGTAAATTCGACTCTAGGTAGAGTAGAAAAAAAATAAAGTATGTTTCGTCAAGTCAAAAGATAACTCTATTCAATAAAATAAAAAGCAAAAATCTCTGTCTTGAATGAATTTGGTCATTTTCAACGTGTTCGGATACCTTAAGATATATTTCTATGACAACGATTTTTGTTTTGAATTCATCTCTTATTGTATTCTTTCCATATTAAAAAAAGTTGTTCGGAATCATATCTTGTATTCTGTACACAACAAAACTTTTGGCCTGAACATAAAAATCCTTTTATGTTATAAAGAATATGTAAATCACTCGATTTGATTTTTGCAATCAGTAAATAAAAGTATTGTATATCGTTGTTTACTTTCTTCAGACTTTTAAAGGCTATAAATATACTTTGTATAACATAATTTTAATGTGTTTTGTTTAAACACAAGAAAATATTTTGTTTTTTGTAAAAAATCAATTTGTTTATTTCACTCTTTGTGCGAATGTACATAATGTTATTATATATTTCTATGTGTTTATATTCTACAATACTGTAATGTTCGCACATATTTAAAGTAAAAAAATGTTAGAATTTAAGAAATTATACAATTTAAGTACATTTTTTTTTAAAAAAATAATGCATAAATAGAATACAATAACGTTTGTACAATATAGTTTGTATTGTTTAAGAAAGTTTTATGATGAATGAAAGTTTTATAATGAAAGTTTGATATCTATTCATGATGAATGAACAATTCTGTATTGTATGTCGTCTATACACTTCAATATATCTAAGTAATATTATTTTAATAATGCACATTTTTTTTTAAAAAAAACACATGTCATTCTTTTAATTATTGTAAAAAGTTTTTGTAATGTTACGTATAAGATTTTATCACAATTAACTGCATGCAGTCTTTTCATGATAACACGTACATGAAAATGTGTATTAGATTTGACATGAGAAGAAAAAGTATTTTCCTGTGATTGCTTAGCATTCACTTTGCATTAAAGTAACCTAAAATATTTTTAAAATATTCATTATTATTTTTCGTCTCCTTTTTTCTGTGCATTCTATTGTTATTTACTCTGTATTTAAACCGGAATGCTTACAAGATTTCAGTGGTTTTTTTAAGGTTATATTTTGTGATCGGATTTACATTTTTTTTGCATGTAAATAATCATTGGCATTAAACAATTTTATTAGATAGTAATCTTAATTATTTTTTTATAAAACAGTCCGTACGCTATAAAATAAGAATGTTCAACAAGAGAACGCATAGCATTTGTTCTCGCATTAACCACCGTGTTAGTTGAGTAGTCATTGCCCCAACCTATAAGCAGCATTTTTAAGTTATGAGTTCGAGTAATGATGCTAAAGACCCTCCGTGCAGAAAGGCTGGTGCACATAAAATTTGTCAATCCTCAAGTGCTCAATTTGGCATGTTGTTTAAGGTTTTTTGGAGAAGGGAAGTCAGCCACGTGTCATCTTCGTCACTTGGCCATGACTCAATATTGTGGTATTATCACACACGATAGTCCTCATGTCTCTAAGATACTTGAGGCTGCGCTTATTAACGGCGACTAACCTCATAAGTTTGAGTGATGATGAGGAGGACTTTGCGTTTCTCTACAAGAAAGATCTCTTGCAGTACTTGGGCTCAAACTTATGAATCGGCGAACACAAGAGTGACTACTTCTGTCACCCCAGTTGCTTCAGAAAAGACATAAATTAAACTGATTAATAAACTTTACAAATCAATAAGATTATTTCATTCGTTAAAAGTGCCGGCTTTAAATGACACGCAGAAAAAAAAACCCATACACTTCCATTAAATTCTAAAACTAATGATTTCGGATTAAAAAAAATATTTTTAAGGTGATAGCGTAACAAATTATTATTCACAAAGAAATGTCATTTACAAAAAGGTACATGTGTTTCTTTGTCAAAGTTTTATAACCTAATTCAGACAAAACAAGAACATGTAGACTTTGAATTTTAAAAGAAAAAAAAAAGTTAAGAGTTGAATAATGTTAAGAAAGGAAAAAAAACAGTTCAGTATCAATACCATAAGCCCTTGCAGGTTAATCGAATGGAGCACCAAAACATTGTGAAGTCTTGTATATAATTTAGATTTTTCTCCATTAGATTGTGTATTCAGTTATTCACACAAATACTTTCTGTACTTTAAATGATATAAATGCTGAAAACACATGAGAATAAAAGTTTTTTACAAAACTGCGTCAGATAGTGTTAATGTATTAATTGGAAACATTTCACCCTCGTTTTAACAAATGCGTAAATTGCATTCAAAATATTATTTTTCAAATTTCACAATTCTTATATAAATATTCTACGAATTTTAATTCTCTGATAGTAAATAAGTCGAAATTGTATCAGTGTAGCAAGCTCCACAATCATTGGGACATTAGAAGAAATCGAGTATTTGTAAATTCCTAATTCTATATCAACTTGCATTATATAGCGATTATTTTTGAAAACGTGCTTATAAATGAATAAGTCATCTCATTTCAAATAATAGCCCATATTTAAAATTATTATAACTGTTTCCTTCTAACAGTAACAAAATGAAGTCAAGATTGAATTACGATTGCAAGAACATGATTTTTATGGATATTTCCTTATCTGATAAATACTTCCCATCGCATCTAATCAAAATTCGCACTTATTCATTTCTTCATTTCCTTTAATGCTCACATTAACATTTATAACCACACCGCTGCGTAAGTAGACGCAAAATGCCGCCAAATTAATACGAATATTCCCGGCGTTAATGTGATAACCCATTTATTTTCTGTATTGACGTTGTTAAGACGGCTAATCGGCGAGTTTTAAGGCTTATTAACAATCACAGAGGGGTCGTTCGTCTGAGATCGAGTGCCGACTACTTACTTACGCACCCCTTTCCATAAATTAGCCTGTTATCTCCCCTCACTTGAACATCATTTTCTTTAGTTGCCCCCGAACTCGTCCCCCTAGTCGAGTCACGTGCGTGATTAACACATTTACGAGTTATCTGGCCACAGCGACACCCGCGTGTCTTGTCCAATCAATACACGGCATATCCTGCGTGCGATTATTTGGCTAATTTGACCGTTAAGACTGAAGCTTTAGTGACGAGTCTTGTTTAGGCACGGAAAATAAATCATTGCGGAGAGACGACTTTCTAAAAGACGCGTTCCGTAATGAGTTGACTGATATTATAAATGGTGAGATTGTCCAAGCGTAGATCATGTGCCTATTGGAGAATGCCCTCATAAAGGAGCGGGGGGGGGGGAAGCTATGTTCATAATCCTTTCCATCGTCGAAGGCAGCAGGAAAAGAGATTTTGTAGCATAACCTTTCAGAAAATGAAAGAGTTTGGATGAATAATTTATGGGGAAATGACTCTCTTGGTATGCGTCTCAGCTCGTTAATTTTTAATAAAAGTAATATTGAAATGGAATTTTACATGGATTTTTGTTTGAAAAGCATATATCTTCGAGATTTGTTTCATCAGTTATTAATTCTGTAGCACGCATGCAAGACGTGTTTCGCAATAAAACTAATTAACGAAAATGATTTGATTAATATCCGAAAGCTTAGGTAAATTGCCCGTTTTACTTAAATAGGCAATTCGGTTAATCGGTTTTATCTCTTTCCAGAAAACACAGGATTAAACACAAATTTTATCCGAAAATATTTTCGATATTTTATTGTATTATTTATCGTAGTCATGCATTTATTTTTATGCCTCGTATCGGAGGTATTTTATACATTTCGTTAGGCTATAAAATAGACCAAACTTACCCTGATTTAAGAGGAGGTATAATACTTTAAAATTGCTTTTTAACTCTTTCGTATAGAATTTCTTTAGTCTATAAACTGCGATCTTATTATTCTTTATTTTAATAATTTATTTCTTAAAATATAATATATTGCTCTATAAAACTACCTCCAATTTTATAGAATTGTGAAATATTGCCTAGTAAAAATTTGATCTTGAAGTACATCGAGTAAAATGGCTTATGAACTCCTGATTTGTCTGGATTGCTTTTTCCACACACCCTTATACTAAAAGCTGTGAGAAAGCGATTGTCTTAAGTTTAATAAATGTATTTACTTGTATTTTCAGCCGTTTATTACTATAATTTTGAATTTTAATATATTTACAGTTAATACTCTTTTAAATGTTTAATTGTTTCTATCTTGTTGCCATTCCTGTGAATGAATACTGAATTCAAATATTTATATTTAAAACACAAACTTATGGAGTATTGTTTGGATTTTAAGAGTAAATTACAATATAAATTAAACAAAAATGTTTGCGCATTGCATACATTAAAAAAAATGTTTGTTATTTTTCTTTCAAAATATATCAAAATTATGAAGCATGTACATGTGTCTCATTGTTTGCGTGCATCTTCTTTCTAAGAGTCACGATAAAGTAAAAATTATAACGTTTATGGATGACTTTGATTTCGAGTACATTAATGAAACAATGTTAAATAAAGGATCTTGGTATATTTTTAGAAATTGAGCTCACACTGGCTTTAGAAAATTTTTCCATATCCAACCGATCATTTTTAATTTCGTATATATTAGGAATCTAAAATATAATTATAAAAACATGTAATGCATGCAGTAGCTTAGTGGTCATGGTCAAAAAGGCATGTCCCGGTTCGAGGACCGGTGCCACTAAAAGGCCGCCATAGAGATGGCTGAATGGGTGAGTGAGTGAATATTTTAATTTCTCATTGTCTTAGCTACACGAGGGCTTTTGGCGACGGGCCGCGTAATTTTGAACCATGGTCAAGTGACGCGGATGACACCTGAGCTGGCACCTCCCTCTCTTAACTACCATACCACACCTAGGGAAGGACATTTGAGCTCTTCACAGATTTAACGTTATGACACGGCGGGTCTTCAGTGGTATTGGGCACGAACTCATGACATGCTAGCCGTGATCTGATACTTAGACCAATTGGCTACTGCGACCACTAGAGATGGCCGACGCGCTTCAAATAGTCTAGGCTCAAAGTACTCCCATTGGTGTGTCTTTTAATTTGGATCCAACTCAGATATCTTCGTTACTTGATCAAAGTTCCAAAATTGTGAAGAAGGTGACCAGTTGTCCTCTTATTACTTTATAGTCCGATGTTAATACACTCACACACTCTTGAAAGTTTTTAAAAAATATCAAGATTTTAGCGAGTTGAAAAAATTGAGAGAATAAAATTATACTGAAAAAACTAATAAAATGAGTAATGCACTATTTTTAAGCATTGTATAAAGCTAAAATATGCAATTTACTTTTTGAATAAGATCATTTAATACTATTTTAGATAGATATATTGAAAAATTGTTGTAAAATTCATTGTAGTAATCACAAAAATCTGAAATTTACTTGATATTTCATGATGAAATTTTATTTGGCTTTCTACGCTTAGGATAAAAACAGAATTTTCACTCAAAATAAATATTATGAGCTTCACTAAAATTTTGAACTTTTATTTTTTTTTTATTTATATCTAGTAGAAGCACTTTAAAACTGTCAACATATTCACCGTTGTAAAACAAAAATAAAAGAGGTTCTGTTTTTGAAAGCATCAAATTCGGATCAGTTGAAATTGGTTTTTTATCAGTTAACTTCAAACATGAACTAAATTACATGCTGTTGAGTTTTGTAATTTTTATCTATTTAGGATAAAGGAAATGAAAAGAAAGTTTCTCACACACCCACATCTACATTATTTGAACTCTTCGTTCTATTTTTTTTAAATCTGAGGACTACGAGCATCTTTATTTTACAACCAGACGGTATTCTTTAGAATGTAGTCTACAAGACTACTTACTGTTAAACTGGTCAAGTTTTTTTTCGTTCTTTCGATTTATTTATTCCGAGTTTTTAGTTATTATAATTCAAGTTTAAAGTTGTCTGCGATGTGTGTTTTCTTTGTTCTGTCTCTTAATCACCTCCTCTTAATCAGTAAATGTTAGTATTTGTAAATCAGTAAATGTTAGTAATGTTAGTATTTACTTCAAACAATTTTAACAAGAAGTATTAAGTAAATATCAATGAGCTTGAATTTAAATATATATGTTACCGGCAAAGTATGAAATCCGGCTCTCTATAGAATGCCTAGGCATTTTATACAATACCTAAATCTAGTCGGCAATGTATGAAATGATTCCTTTTTTACACATTGCCTAGGCATTCTATAGAATGCCTAATGAGAAACCGGCAAAGTATGAAATACATCTCAGATTCATTTCGAATATTGTCAATTGGCAAGATATAAAACTTTTAACGTGTGTCTCAGGCTCAGAATCTGTTAGTTGTACATTACTGTTTGTTCGGAAATGTCAAAATACTCAATTTTACTTAAACTTATTCAACAAAAATTTGGTTTTTCCTGTGCTACCTGAAAATGGAGAAGCAAGCTACAGTGTTGGAGAATGAGACATGGTCTAAAGCAGGGGTCAGCAATCTATGTCACAAGTGGAACGTGGAACAATTCTCAGTGGCACTTTGCACAAATTTGTAAATTTTTGAATTGTTTAATGCTCTACTGTGTGGTTCGCTGAATCATATTGGTAGATTGGTTTGACACGCAACAGCTAAAAGGATGCCCACCCATGGTCCATAGAAATGAAACAACTATTCAACGGTTAGTTGCCTAAAATTCGAGTTGATGCTCCAAAATAAAGTTTTTTCTTAACCGAAAATACTAGAAGTTAATAACTGATATAAAAATGCTCAAATGACTACTAAGAAGAAATCCAGGGACTATTGGTTGCTGAATAGCTATGATGTGATGTTTGCGCAAAATAAAAATAAACTCATTTAAACTTTTAAAGAAAGCGTCAACACCATAAAACAGTGGTCCTCAATCCTTGTTCCGTGGATCAAAGGGTATCGGGCCACTCAAAGAGCATTAAACTACTTCCATTTTATTTACTGGAGTGTATTTTTCTCGTGTTTGTGCGACTTTCCATGGAAATCACTTTATATTTTATGTGAAATCATTTTATAATTATTTTTTGGTGTAACTGAATTTTACTCTGAATGCATTTTTAAATGCATTTAAATTATAAAATCAAAATAATTTAAAATATAATAATCAACGTCCCACCCTCAGCGGGCCGCCGTAAAATTATCAAACGTTGACTGGTCCGGAAGAGAAAACTGTTGGGAAGAACTGCTATACACAGTATTACGTCACGGATTCTTTATTTCCCCAATGGGGTTGCGGATTCATATTTTTACCATTTCTAGACCTAGTACATTATCAGGGGCTGATATCCCTTTTTAGTGCGGCATCATGTAAGCGATACCAATTGCCGCCGGTAATTTTGATACCCAGTTTGACGATGTGAACTTGTTCTAGGAATTTAATTTGCCAAGAACAAAACTATTTTTTTGTGATTCTGGGGATATGATAGAATTCTGAAAGAACTTTCAACCAAATACAAAAATGTTACATGTTATGATATTGAACTATACATCCACCTACGTGAAATTTGCCAGAAAAAAACATAAATTATTTTTAAAAAAAGGTATTGTAATACACAAAACATTGATTTTTTTTCCGAATGCCAAAATATTCGCACTTGTAATGAGTGAGAAATAGGATGGTTTCTATCAACTTGAAACTTCTGAAGGAATTTTAATACCAAGTATATGCAAAATCACAATTTAACAATATTTTTTTTAATGGCAGTCTCATTATTTCGCCAGAATAACATTTATACTTTTAGGAATGTAAGTCATTGATATAATATCCTTATCATGACCTTTTTTCATACTTTGCCTAAATAGCTTTAGGTATTCAATACAATGCCTAGGCAAAGTATGTAATCAATCTCATATTTCATACTTTGCCTAAAAACTTCCGGTATTGTATAGAATGCCGGCACTTCATACTCTGCCGGTAACATATATATAAATATATCCTTTTCTTCGTAAACATAAATTGGATTTTGGGTTTTTCTTTGTTTGTGGTTATTTGAATTAGTGATTTACGGTAGTTTTTTATTATTTATTTTTAGTTATAGTATATTTCATGAATAGAAATATCAATTCTGTAGAGAGTTTAAAGGTAATAAAAAACCACATAAGTCATCTATACATATCTTCTAAAAATGTCCTTGAATCTTTTTTAACTTCAGATTCTGGATATACCAATTATTTAAAAAATTAGAATAGTACTTTTGCTTACAAATGAGTATAAATATAAGAAGTACGTATACCAGAGTACGCGCGTATGGATCATACGTATACCAGAGTTTTGAGAAAGAGAATCTTGTGTATTCAGCTGTTCCAGGATTATTGGGACAAACATTAAGGGTAGGTATCGGATATCACAAGGATTCAGATTTGAATAGCAACCCATAGTCTGAAACGTTTTCGTTTGACGCTAGGTGGTGTTGTTCACAAAAGTCTTTAAGGAAACTGACCTGCATTACTGCAGTCATTTGGGCTGTTATCACCCGTAGATGAGTAAGGAATGTTTTAGAGGCACCGAGCTGGCAGATATACACTTGATTTACAGGTTGTCAGAAGCAAATGCACGAACCGCGTAAATATTGTATCGCGAAAGGTATCCACAGAGATGTACCAGACCTCCAGGATGTTTGTTGATTTGCATCACAATGCATGCAATTATGGCTCCTTACGAGGCAATAGACATAGTAAGGATGAGCCACGGGGGACTCGAAATCCATATATTGTACTCGGATTCCTTCGAACGGTATCCACAACTCATTGTATTCCATACATGGAACAAAATGTGTTTGATACCGTGATCAGTTAGATTGCGTGGCCTGCCTTTACTATACCGCGTCGCAATTATTCACATTCATACAAATTGAGATATAAATAAGCAGACATTATGCGGTGTGAAACATCTCTTTGTGGGTACTTTTATCGATACAATTTTTCTGCTGATCGTTTATTTCCTTCTGCCAATCCGTAAATAATTTGCATATCTGCCAGTTTGTTGTTTGTAAAATAAGCCATACTTCTTCGGAAGTTTACAGCTCAAATGACGGCAATAATGCAGATCAGTTTCCTCAAATGCGTTTGTGAACAACGCCAATAAGCTCCAAACGAAAACATTTCCGTCCATTGGTTGCTATGCAAATCTGAATCCGTATGATGTTCCCTACCTAACCATAAAGTTTGTCCCAATGATCTTGAGATACTCTGTACACAAACACGCACGCAAAAGTATCCACAAGAGAATAAAATCTAGCTTTGATAATGCCCGTGACCTCCAGGTTACTGGAGAAGGTGTTCTACACAATAACTTATGGTCTAGAGCAGTGGTCTCAAACATTTTCAACTCATGGAACCCCTAAAAATTGGAGGTGTTTTCGTGGAACCTCTCTAACTAGAAAGTGTTTTCATGGAACCCCATTACACACACATACTTCGAAAAATTCATTTCCCGATATTTTAAGTAGATCAACCTGTTATTAGCACTTTATGTAAAGACAAACAAATATTGCATTTATTATATTAAAACATTCTGATCTTTTTTTAATATAATTTATTCATTAATAATATTATTTTGTGATCCAAGTGACATCTACCCATGCATTATATTTAATAACTAGGGTATCTGCTTGCTTTTCACACAAATTGATGGGATATGTCTTTTGAATTTATCCGCAGTCAAATTTCATATTCTACGTTTTAGTTTGTTTTTATACTTTGTTTTTGTAACAACTCACATTGACTCACAATGTTCTGTAAGGCATTAAAATGTTTAATGTTGTATGAGAAATACTGTGCATTTTGCTTGAATTTACAGCATAAAACTTAGGAGCTGTTCTTGCTTCAATTTAGATTTCAACCCATCGATATAAAATGTTTCTTCTCTTTCATTATAGGTGTTGTTTTTTTACCACAATTGCAAAGTGGTGCACTTTCCATTAGAAAGATATTTATTTATGCTAGACACTGCGTTAATTAACGAGTATAAAATTTTCTCGTAGAACCCAAGTTAGTAAACAATAAAATATTCGGATTCTATAGTAGGAAGCACATATTTAAAAATAAAACATTTTAATATTCTTTTTTTTATATTATAAAAAAAAGCTTAAAAACTTTAAAAATATAAAGTTTATTGTATAAAAATAACATTTTCAGTTTTATAGAATAGAATGAGTTTTTTAAATACTTGTAATTATACGAACTTTATTGAAATAATAATTTCGTATACATATTACAAGTTTATTTTCAATTTTTTTATTGTGACTCGTGGAACACAGTTTGAAGACCACTGGTCTCTAAAGATTGAGTTTAAATTGTTTTAAAGTACATACGAAAACAAATAATGTATCAAAATCACCACAATTAACAATATTACACAAAATATACTTAAAAGTACTTGATAAGATATGAAAAAAAAAACAGTTCGATTTTTAAAATATAAAGCATTGATATAAAGCATTATTCTCTTCTTACTGAAGTGTACAGTATCACAATATATCTATGCTATAAACTGTGTAATCGCTGCCATTGGCATAACAGCCAGTAATGCACAATTATTTTGAAGCTTGCCCCTCTAGTAATACTAATTGATCTCAGTCAGAGAACCACGGAGAAAATGATCTATTTCACAATTTGAAACGGATCATTGATAGGTTAGGAATGTGACTCAATTTCAGCTCACTGTCTAATTAATTTAATTTCATGGAATCAATGCGTTGACATGTTAGTGTCAGTTTTAATCGAGATTCAAATTAAACATTAAACGCTTGTTTAAGTGGAGCGAACGCTACGCACCAAGTGAATTATTTTATATATTAAACTAATGGCAAGAGTATTTGTTTAGATATAAATTATCTTTGTAAAGTACTTGCTCGGATTTAAATAATACAACTTAATGTTCTACAGGAATAGTTTTAAATTTAATGTGATAATAGGTGGTAATTTCATTTCGAATATGTAGAAAAATTTAACGAAGTATTGGAGGTTAACATGATGATTTTTTTAATCAAGGAATTGTAACTAAAGCGAAATTGTATTCGTGAAATCTAAACCTCACTCAAAATCACGTGATCAGTCTTTTGTCTTGGTAAATTTCAATGTCAAATAATCTGTGTTTTATTTTATTCAGAATATTTATAAGTAGAGGTATCAGCTCAACGCTTCAAATTTCAAATTATCGATAATTTGCAAGGAAATTACGTAAAAAATTTTACCAGCCTCAAAATAAAAAAAATTATCTTAATAACTAACGTTTCAGTGTTTCGATGAATTCTATAGACATTTTTTTAAAAAAAATACGCTATGATCGTCTCCATAAAATAGTGTAAATAAAAAAAATCGCCGCCGAGACGAGATAGTGATTAGCCGAAGAGCTTCGGTTTGAATCCCGGAGAAAGCATGGTTGTTTTTAAATGTATGTCTTGGTCGGTGAAATGAGTTCAAAATATTCGTTGAGCGAAAGTATCCTCGAAAGGTTAGAGATAGGGAAGAGGGGTGAGAGAGAGACCACCGCACAACTACTTGGGTTAGCCTCCATCAAAATTGGAGTGGAAAAGAACAAAACAACTATACACGCACACACATCGTATAGTGCTCATAAGCTGCGGATAACAACAAACGTTATGTAGCTCGCACATCCTTGCAATGATGAATTTAGTGGGCCCCGATCTGATGGTATTATCGATTGTGTGGGATAAATAATTACAATGTACAAAATTCCTAAGCGCTCTAATAGAATATTAGAATAAAATTAGAGAGTAATATTTCGACTTATGCTACCCAACTTTAGTGAACCCAGAGTTATGAGATTTTCAAATCGCATCGATTTTTTTTTTCTTTCCATCTCTGAAACTCAGATTGAATCAGTGCCGCAACCTGATGAAATTGGTCAAGTGATTCAAGAAGAGAGAGAGAGTTTTCTCTCTATATTGCCAGGTAAATAAATTTATAAGAGGATAGTGATGACGTTTAGGAACTATTGGACTTTAACAATCGGAAGCTGACGGGCTCATAGAAATGCAAGAGCAAGGTATTGAAGAACTTGTGTATTTAGATCCAGTTCAAATGATGGTAAGGAATTTTACAGATGGTTTCAGATTCAGTAGCGTACACAGGAATTTTTCAAGGGTCCAAGGTCGAAAGTCCACTGTTCTCCTACCATACTTCAATACGCCGTCCAGCATATTCTTTTTAATTTTGTCGATTTATGGGAACAAAAAACAGTAAAAAATGAATTGATAAATGAATAATTAGCGTTAATTAATAAAATTAAGCATTAAAACAAATACTTAATTTTTACGTACTATTGACATAGAATTATAATCAATCGAAAAAACCCAAGGGCTTTTGGGGGTTTCCCCCTTGAGTGTGCCTCTGTTCAATTTAATTTAAAAGAGTTTCAACTTTAGAAAGTATACACTCCACACCGATGGCATACTTAGGAACAAACCAAGGAATAAAAACAGCATGCCAAGAGGAAATTTTGCGGGAGAAAAAAAAAATCTTTCCCCCACCCAGGAAGACTAATTTCTTAGATTTTATATGAAGCTTTAAATTTCAATAACTTCGATTTGTGATTTTGTATTAGTGTTATCTAAGATTTTATTAAGATTTTTTCTAAATTAGCATTTTTTTCCGTCTCCGGCTTCAACTAAAAATAATTTATATATATTTATATGCGAAATTATACCCTAACTTACGAGAATTCGACTTACATGGTTATTACTTAGTCCTGACTAAGTTCGGGATATTTCTGCATTGTTCTATGATTTGCCTTTACGGAAACGCTAGCCATAATTTATATGTTTTTTTTTACGGTGCGTCCTTAGAAATATTTACTTCTATCTTTTTTTCCCCCTTTGACAACCAAAAACACTTAGACGAAGTGCAAAACATTGCTACAGCGTTTTATTGCTTCTAAATTTTTTTATAGTACTCAAAATTATATAGTGTGTATCATGCCTGGATTATTAAGAAATGGAAAAATGTATAAACCATTTTATCCAGGAAGGAAAACACGAACAAATATCTGGTCATATACCAGCATTGCAATCTCATGTGCTTAGAGAGAGTAATCGATAAATACAATTTTCAAATCCATACGCATAAACAACGAATACAGAAAAACGAAAACTCCAAAATACATCTGAAAAAATAATAATGATAAAAAAGCTCGACAGAAAAAGTCGCTTTAGCGAAACCGCAACGTATCTTAAAACAACGGAAATTTGTCAGCACAATCTGGCTTCGGCCGAAACTCTGCCATTAAATCGATTAGATAAACAGGTCGAGGCTTTTCCCTTTCCCTAAAAGCAAACATTAAAATGAGAAACGAGGTAAAGAAGACTACGATGTCTAGCGAACATCTAAATCCATCTCTTGCCGATTGAATTCGAGGTAATGCACTTCTCCACTTTCTATTTAAGGCTATAAATGAGGGTTAATGCGAGTAGAACAGCGAATGTACTCTCAGAACAAACACGCATTCCCCCTTCCCCAAGCTTATTTTTTTTGCAACAGAAAAGGTATGTGTGCCTTACAAAGAGCTTTAAAATTTGTTTCGAACAAGGGTATGTGTAAGTGCTTTGAATTATCTTCCATCCGATGGAAAGTAGTAACAAGCCCAATTTAGAGTATTGTTTTGCTTCTCGGAACGACGAACAAAAGTTTTTTTTGTCTATCATAAAAAAATAATGTAATATTTATGAAAAAATATATGAAGAGAAATAAATTTTATACAATAAATATGATTCGAACACATGAAGTGTCTTTTATAACAAATAATCGAAAGAAACATTATATAAAATATTGGTTTTTTTTATTATACTTTTATTTGTATCCATTTATTGAAAATTTCCAATCGCTAAAAACGTTAAATTTTTTAATGGGTTAGAGTTGCTTCTTTTATTTCTATATTGCAAAAGGTTAAAAATTAGATGCATTCTTCATGAAGCTACGAATGGGAATAGATATGCCATTTCCTTTGATATCCATTTAAAAGCCGCGGTAGTCAAGTTAATGAACTCTTAATTGGCGTATCATGAGTTCGAGCCTAGTTTTACTGAAGATCAACCCTGCAGAGGGGGCCGACGCACTTATGTATACCGAGGCTCCAACGTCCTCCAATTGGTGTACTGTGGAAATTAGGAGAGGTTGGAGGTGCCAGCTCAGGTGTCATTCTTGTCACTTGACCATGGTTCAAAATTACGAGGACTTTCACCAAAAGTGTTTGATCTGCTGAAGAGCGCTACGTTAATATTCATTCACTCAATTATCCGTTAAGTCATTATAAAACACATTCAGTAATTCGTAGTTTTAAACTGAATATCTCAATTAGGTTAAGGCTCAATGTCCTCTCGTTAGTGTGGAAGTTAGGAGAGAAGAGGTTCAAGCACAGGTGTCCTTCTCGTCACTTGACCAAGGCTCAGAATTTTGAGATTCATCTCCAATTGTTCTCGTTTTGCTTTATAGTGAAATATTTATATGACTCTCATTCACTCATCTCAAAATGCGCAATATAAAATTTTCAACTTTTATTTTTGTGTAGCCGCGCTAGTCTAATGGTCAAAGTAACGTACTCGTGGTTAGCGTTTCGCGGGTTCTAGTCATGGTGAACATGAAGACCCTCAATGGAGAGGGGCTGATGCAAGCTCAATCTATAAACGCTCAAATTTCTCCCAATGGCGTGGTGTACAAGTTTGCAGAGAGAAGTGTCAGCTCTCTTTCACACATACACATCAAGGTGTCACGTTCATCACTGGAATTAGGAAGTCTAAAAATTATGAGGTCCGGTTGCCAATAGCTGTGGTGTTGCTTTACAGTGCGGTATAGATAATCACCCCCTCACTATTCATCCGAATTTTGCATTGCATGAAATGTATATTTAAACTTTTACTTGACATAGATAAAACATTTTTTTCTGAAAAAATGAATAATAAGTTTTAAAAGGGAAAAAAATAAAGCTTTTCAGAAAAAGAAGATGAATGAAATTAATTTGAATAAGAACAAAAGGGCAAACTTTGCAATATATTCCCGTAAATAAAATTTCAAATCTTAAAAATTTATTAAGGAAATAGTTAGCTGAAAGGATTAACAGGATTTGATTATGTACTTGACATAATTAAACATTTTAACACCATCACTTCCATCTTTTTTTAATCAAGCAGTAATATTGACTATTATTTATTTTAATTAAAATGATTTCATTATTATAACACATGTTTTAAATCGAGTATCCATATTTTTTTGTAAATCTTATTAATGAATATATATATATATATATATATATATATATTTAATGCATAATTAAACTAATTAATCCCCATTGAGAACACGCACAATTTTTTAACATTATTGAAGCTTAAATATCCCTTAAGGGCTTGTAATATGGATTTATTTAAATCATTCCGTAATATGGTTTACAAAATATTATAACATTACGAAAAACAAGATTTTCTCTCTCGCAAATTGAATCACTTCAACAGGCACATAATGAAGATTAATATCAAAACGATTTTTCAAAACCTTTAAAATGTGCTTAGTTATATTTTTGAAATATAGCATTTTTCTGATGAACTTAAGTCCAATAAACTACGTGATCTAATTAATGATAAACTCAGAGTAATACTCTTACAAAAATGTATTTTTTCATGAGATATTATATTACTGAATTCGTTGTAAGTTGTTTTTAAAATAGTAAAGAAGTTAATTGTTTAAACAAAATACAACATAATTTAAAAAATTTGTTTTTAATATTCAATTTCTACTTGGGTTGATATACAATTAAATCCTAAAATAAAATAGCTTTAAACTAATAAAATAAGCTTTAATTTTTTTAAAAAATAAATTGTTAAATCATAAATTTTATTGGGGGTTAAAAATTTGTACTTTCATTTAGTGTTCTGAAAAAATGTATATGTATTAAATTGCGTAACAAAATTATGTTTGTAGAATTATCATTTGCAAACATTTGAAGTTTTGTTACCTAATTTAATTTGTATTTCTCCATAAATTTGAACTTTTCTAATTCTAGGTATAATTCAGGCACTTTACTTTACAGATTGATTTCAATTTCAATAATATATATATAATGTGTTCATTATACGTTTTAGAGATAGCAACGGTGTTTAATTCAAAACTCTTTGTTTTTGTTGTTGTTGTGTATGCCAAAGTGTAAAAGTGGTAATAAAAAACAAAGATATAGTCAAATATTGCTAAAGGCGTGAATGACTGCCGTGGCAACATCCATGGCTCAATCCGAGTATAGCATGTCCATGCTGCAGTCTTTGTAAAATTTTAAAAAGGGCACCAACAATGGAAGGACACCTAAAAAGGTGTTTGGGATCCAGTTGCGTGCCTCGGCAGTATTGCATTCCACATATGATTCTGTGATATACCCGCTTTCTTTTCCCTAATTGCTGGGAAAAGTGGCCTAAATGGGTGGTCAAGAATTCTGACCACTGTTCCCACGACCATTCCTTAGAATCCGGGAGTAGGCATATTCCCCGGCCTGTGTGGAATTTCCGTTCCTCACGCAACCGAGACGACGGCGAGTCTGGAAGCGGACAGACGATATTATTCGTCGGAAATTTCCCACGCTTTGAGGAGCCGATGGACAAGGATAAAGAAGTGCCAAAAAGAGGAACCAAGAGCAACCTAGGCTTTAAAAGGCACGGCGTGAGAGAATTTGTGGGGGAGAACTGATCAGAGGTTTCTCTAGCGATATACAGCGAGAAACGCACTGCATTTGCACCAATAATCGGAATCGACCAGCGAAGCCGAAGGACTTAGGCTCCTATTACTGCTACAGAGGGAGACCCATTCAAAGGTCTCTCTAGCGATATACAGCGAGAAAGAACT
The DNA here is from genome assembly GCA_019973975.1 of Trichonephila clavata. Classification (NCBI taxonomy): domain Eukaryota; kingdom Metazoa; phylum Arthropoda; class Arachnida; order Araneae; family Nephilidae; genus Trichonephila; species Trichonephila clavata. The sequence goes on from BMAO01036077.1 coordinate 74,189, forward strand.
GCGTTGGTACCCACGGTTAGAGTTGATCAGCGAAGACGAAGGACTTTGGCCCCTACTACCGATATAAAGGTGTCGACTTCACGTGATTCTCAACATAAAGTGGATGTTTGAGACGAGCTGAATTTTACTGTAAAAGAAACTAACTGTGATCCCAATCTCGGAACGAGTGTAAAAATATTCAAGTTCATTTTCCTTGTAATAAATTGTTTTGATAAGCTGATTCAAGTCATTACAATCTGGAACGATCGGGCCGAATCTTCGTGCCCTTAAAATGCTTTATCCTTAGTCTAGTTATTGTTGTCGTAATTTCTCGGATACAATTTAATTCTGGCAGAGATATTTTTTTTTTTGGATTTCAGCAGAGATTTTGCTTAGCGACTGCGTTGGCATCAAATACTATGCTAGATGAAATTATAGGGTCAAGTGTTTTGGCTTCATTGGCAAGAGAATTGGCCATCTCGTTCATTCGATGTCAACATGGGCTGGGATCTAGTGGAGAGTACATGATTTGCCCAATGCACCAATGGATAATAGAAGAGAATTGATTTCTTGGCTGAGTCCCATTTTTTCCTTTCTTGATGGCCTCAGAAACAGAACTACAATCGGAGAGAACAATGATGCCGTCGGAATTAGCGATATCTGTCTATGTAACGTTGTGACGGGTGCTTACGCGTTTCACTAACCTTCTCTCAAAATCTTTTAAATTGTATTTATTTTAACCAATCCCCACTGAGAGCTAAAAGTGTGACTTATGCAAATAAGATAGTTTCGGGTTTAGCGAGTTCGAAAGAGATATAAAAGGGAGAAATGAAATGAAGAGATGAGCATGACTACATGTTTTGATAGAGGAGTTAACTGCGTGATTGATTAAGAAGGTGATTCTAGGAGATTAGTTTAACTAAGTGAAGTTTGTTAGCTGAAGGAAGATTATTGAAAAAGATTCATTAATTCGGTTCGGACGTAACTGAAGATATCCAGGATTGTAACCGCTCCATAGATTCTACATGTATTCAAGATTCCTGTCTTAAAGAGATATCAGGTCTGTGATTTTTATAGATTAGATTTAAAGGCGTAGTTTGATTGTATGCGTTATTCCCCGTGGTATCAGTTAGTGTTCCGTCGTTCATAATTGAATTCTGATCTCACTCCACTATAATTTGTTGTTCTTAAAGTTTGATTAATATTTGTGTATTTCTATCATAAGAAATAATAAATAGTAGTGATTTATTATTTATGTAGTTATTAATTATGAATCCAACATATACAAATTTAGATAATGTGCAAAGAGGAATTAATAATCATAGGGGTAGTGAGAGACTACGACACTGGCGCCCAAACGAAGTACCGGAATTAAGAGCAGGTGCAGGATTTAGAGTTTTGCCGGAGTTATTTTTTTCGGGTAAAGAAAATGTGTCTGAGTTTATCAATAATATTGACGACAATATAGCCTACTATGAAATACCGGCGAATCTATCATGTGCATATTTAAAAGGTCATTTAATTGGGAGAGCGTTAGACTGGTTTGAGGTGATAGGCTTCGAGTGTGTAAATGAAGAAGCGACTGCATTTGCAACGACTTAAAAAGAAATTATCAGATAGTTTTCCGGTAATACGGAATAAATCAGAGCTAGAAGCTCAGTTTTTTCATCAAAACAACGGAGAGGTCAAGCCCCGTCAGACTTTATTTTTCAGCTGTTAAAAATCCATAAAACTCTAAATTTGAATTATGATGAGTTAAAATTGATTGATCACATAGTAATGCGACTAGAACCCCAAATATGGATTATTTAGAAGTTTCGAAACCCCACAACGAAAACTCAATTGATAGAGTTGGTAGACCGGTATGAGGAACGTCATAGCTGCAGGGAAAACCAGGGTTCGAGTAATAATTTTGCTAGACGAAGTTGGGATGTGAGTAGGAATCTGAGGAAAGAAGGAATAATAGAAATTGGAGAGATACTGGGGTCGGAAATAGTCAAAATGATCAAAGAGGACTTAGGCAGGGGTGCGAATAATTTTTCTCGTCGTAATTATCAAAATCAAGGATTCGAGGGGAAATCGCTACAATCAGCCAAATCAGAGAACAGACCGGTATCAGAACCGTAGGATGGTGGTTAGGAAGGGTCCTAATGATGATTCAGCAAAGCAGAATTGGAGGCGTGTTGATTGCAACAGCGAAAGGCAAAGAAATGCCAATTTAAATCTCTAAGAGATCGTATTGAGTCAAATCCTCCTAATAGAATTAAACTTAATTCATTGCGATTATCACCAGTTGAACTTCCGTATGTGCCGATTCTTTTGCATGATACATTTCTAAAAGCGCTCTGGGATACAGGTGCGGAAAAGTCATTTATTTCAGAAAAAACATACCGGTCATATTTTTCTTTCTGTCCTATTAAAAAATCGTTAGCTGAAGTAGTTACAGCTTAAGGGTCACAATGCAGAAATTTAGGCACAGTTGAGTTAAGAATTAAAATAAGAGAATTTTCGAAGTTGTGGAAATTTCATGTGATTGCTGAGATGCAATATCCATGCATCCTAGGTATTGATTTTATGTCACATGCAAAGATTAGTTTGGATTTCCGGTCTAAATCGTTAATCATTCCGGATTCGCAAACGGAAAAAGTGGCAATTTCGGACGAACCGGTTCAAATAGATTTATCTAACACTAAGTTAAATTCAAAACAAAACAAAATTACAGATTTTGTTTAAGGAATTTCATGGGTTGTTTTCACTTAAGCCTGGTCTGACACATGTGTTTTGTCATGAAATGACACGGGTGATAGTCCTCCTGTTTTTTCGAGACCTTATCGCTATGACAGGGTCAAACAGGGTATAATCGACTATCATGTTCAGAAGATGTTGACGATGGAACAATAGTTCCAACAACATCGCCCTACGCTCTCCAGTTGTTTTATGTCGGAAGAAAAACGGGTTGCCGTTAGATGACCCAGAAGCTTATAGGTTTGCAATAGATTATAGGAAATTAAATGCGATCACGAGATATCCGCGATATCCGCTACCAATAATTGATGATTTGATCACTAATATTCCACACACAGAAATTATGTCATCACTTGATTTACGCAGCGGATACTTTCAGATGGCAGTAGACCCCAAAGATGTTCATAAGACGGCGTTTGTTACAAAAAATGGTACTTTTGCATTTACTCGCATGCCATTTGGCCTTTCGGGGGCAGCTCCAAATTTTCAAAGGGCAATAGAGATGATTCTCAGCCAGTCCTCGGGCGTTTTGCCCACTGTTATATGGATGACGTGATTATTTCGTCTCCATCTTTTGAACGCCATGTAGAACACTTACGGAAGTATTCAGATTGTTGCAGGAGGCTGGTTTAATGTTGAATCGTGAGAAATGTCATTTCGCGAGGGAACAATTACGTTATTTGGGTTTAGTTATTAATAAAGAAGGAGTTAAAACAGATGAGGAGAAGGTAAAAGCAATTATTGAAATGAAACCTCCGAAAGCTGCAAAACAAATAGCAAAATTTTTAGGAATGACGGGTTGGTATCAAAAGTTTATTAAAAACTACGCAGACATGTGTGACCCTTATATAATTTAAAACGAAAAATTCTAAGTTCCGTTGGTCGGAATCAGCGCAGGAAGCCTTTGATCGTATTAAGAAAGCACTGACAGAAGCTCCAGTGTTACAATTACCAGATTTTTCCCAAGCTTTTGAACTCTATACGGATGCGAGCTCAGTGGGGGTAGGAGCAGTATTGACACAGAGTAATAGGCCTATGGCGTTTGCCTCGAGAACTTTAAACCGCGCAGAAAGGAACTATAGTGTGACGGAACGTGAATGTTTAGCTGTCATATGGGCATTAAATAAATATCGCACGTATTTCGGATCCTTGCCGGTTAAAGTGATAACAGACCATGCTGCACTTACCAAATTAACGAATGGAAAGAATTTGTCGTCTAGAATGATAAGGTGGACGCTTAAGTTGGCAAATTTTAATGTAGAATATGGGAACATTGCCCAGGTACGCAAAATTTAGTGGCTGATATGTTGTCTAGAAACCCGTTAGAAAGAATTGAAGAACCAAAGGTGTCTTGTGCGGTGATTAGATCGTTAGTATTATCGTCTAGAGAACAGTTGAGAGAGGAACAGAGAAATGATCCGGAGCTAGGTCACATCGTGAAGTTTTTGGAAAATCCGGACGATAGTTCCATTAATGAATCAATCTGTAGAAATTGGTCCCGCGACTTTAAATTGATAGACGGATTGCTATATTATGCAAAATATACAACCACACTAGGTGAATTAAGGGTATTTATACCTAAAACATTACGTAAAGATGTTATGCGAGAATTCCTTGACTCGCCGATGGCAGGCCATTTAGGCAAAAAGAAAACCTACTTAAAATTAAAAGACGCGTGTTATTTCCCGTACATGAGGAAATACATTTATAAATATGTAGCAACCTGCGACCAATGCCAAAAAGTCAATTATAAAAACGGATTACCAGCTGGTCAATTAATTCCGATAGTAACGAATTTTCCGAATGAAATCGTATCTTTAGATTTGTTAGGCCCATACCCTGCAACTAGTCCAGAACGCTATAAATTTATTTTAGTAATTACAGATAATTTTTCTAAATGGGTTGAAATAGTTCCCTTAAGGTAACAGAACACCTTCGAAGAAAATTTTTTGAATTAACCTGAATTTTGCCTGTTAATGCATATTTTATGACCTTATGGGTCTTTAAAATGAGAAAAACACCCAAGTAAAGTCTTATTAGTGCACATTTTTTCCGTGAAAGGGGTATTTTATGAAAAAATAAGCAAAAATAAGACTTTACGCAAAACATGATAACTGAAAATAAAATAAATATATTGACATTTTGTAAATTGAATAATATAACATACAACCTTATCTAGGGAATAGACACTTATTTTGGTAATATAACAATTACGTGAGAAGCTATTGTGTTTCGAGCTTCTTAACGTTGAAATTTTCTTTAAAAGCTATTGTAATTTTCACTTTATTGCTGTATAAAAAAATTTCTACTCAACATAAAATCTTAAGAGAGGTCTATTCCCTGTATTAGTATTTAAAAAACATATATATAAAATTTTTATTTCATCCAAGCATAACTTTTTGAGATATTGTGTTTTGCGGTAAGAAAAAATGTAAAAAAACTCATTTTGAGAAAACGACAAAAATAACATTAAACTAATCTGATTACAAGAAAAAGACTTACTTTCTTATTAAAATGCACCAGATTTATAATTCTCTCCATCTTTAACTTCTAAAACAATATTTTTTTTCTTTTTAAGGGCTCTTAAAATTTTCCTATGTTTCTTTGTTTTGGGGTCTGCGTTATGAATCGATTCACGGATTCTGCATTTATCTAAATGTTTATATCCCCGTAAGGTAAACACCCCAGGATTTTCAATATTCATCTTATTAAAAACTTTGAGGCACCCATTTAATCCCTCATTGAAACGTATAACAGCATCATACGACCCAAATTTAATTGTTTTGAGCGAAACAAATACTTCTTTCGGAACTTTTTGCCAGACTATTCCGTTAAAACACTCATTTGCATTTTGCGTGCGTCCATGTAAGCACTTACTTAATATCTGTTTGTCGCATAGTTCTAAATATACTGGTTTAATTTTATTTAAAACATCATTTGATAAACCAGCATATTTTGTGGTACATTTTGTTCCATTTGCCACCCCCCCCCCGATGAAAATAACACCAGCTGTCTTTCCCTATTGGGCACTGACCATGCATCGGTTTCTTATCACTTGATGCACAGTGATATAACGCAGCAATTACATTTTGCTGCATGGCATTTAAGTTACCGACATTACTGCGTACAGCAATTCCGTAGTAATTTTGAAGTCGGTCGATAAAATTATCAGTTAATTTGCCTTTACCGGACAGTCCTTTAGTTTTTGTTTTTAGCTTTCTTAGACGCGAGCCCACTCTCTTTTGTACATGGCCAATGCACTCAAACTTTGTCACACTGTTCATTCCATAAGTGTCTTTCACACTCATGAAAGCTTTTGAGTCACCATCGCCATAATATTGCGTGTATTGAAGTCTGCGTTTTTTTTCTGAACGAAGAAATATTCGTGTAGCCCCCACAATTTCCATTTTTGACGAAGATCCCGTAAAGTTACACTGACATATGTGGTCGGCTTTTGACGACTCATATTCATTCGACGAGTTTCTTGGCATAGTCTGAAGTCTCTTACATGTAGGACAGTAGGACGACATAACTTCTACGTCTAACACCTTACCAGTATCAACTGATATTGCAGCAACACAACCATTCATAGACGTATAGCCTCTACGCTGCCATGTGCCATCCACAGATATGCCACATTTTACAAAATCAGATGAAAAATTTTGTTTTATATCCGCAATTTCAGTAGCAGCTTTTTTCATGGATTCCTCAGCTACTTCCTGAACCACTTTTAAAAGCTTTGCTTCCTGATTTTTGAAAGCAGTTTTTGTCAGTCGAGGCAAATTTAATGTTGAGCATAATTTAAATGCACCAGCAAAACCCTTGCCTATCTGCCGCATACCATATACTAGCCTGGTATTTATGACTGGTGCATTTACAACTTTTTTTGATGAAGCAAATGCAAAGAAAAAGTCACAGCATTTACATTTTAGTGTAAAATGAGAGCATAATCCATACATGGAATCCTCAAAAAGCTCTACTTTTTCAGCAAAACATTTTGGGCAGCAAAGTTGAGAAAATGCATCCACAATAAGCTCAAGATAAATGATTCTGTTACCAAACAGAGGACCAGGCATTTCTTCTGCAGTTGACATACTCTCATTTCCCAATTTTGAAGAACTAGTAGTGCATTCAGGAACAGGTGTTGAATTGCTGTTATTTTCGGAAATTTTTGTGTATTTATTTCCAAAAAATTGTCTCTTACGCTTTCTAGCAATACTTTAAACCATTTTCAAGCAAAAATAAAACAGAATAGAATTATTTTTTAACTTTCTACGCTGTCGATTCTTTCAGTATGAAAATCAAACATATATGTAAACAAAGTCACTAAACAACAAATTTGATGCCAGATTTCATACATAAAAAAGGAAAAATGTATTTCTAAATACATTTATATTTATTCTCAAATATTCTATTTTAATTTCTGACAAAATATTTGTATATTAATTTTCATATTTCATGTCATATACCATGAAAGAGAAAAGTAAACAAACAATTTGGGCCACTTCCGGTTAGCAGAAAGGCATTTCCGGTCAGAGAAATCCATGATCAAGTAATATTAAAAAAGCTGTAACTTGGCTTCTAATTAAGCTAGAAACAAAATTTTTACAGATTTAGAAAGATAAAAGATTGAATTTTAATATTTGATCAAAAACGAAAAATCGATACTTTGACCGAAAATTGAGTTTTAAAGGTGTTCTGTCACCTTAAGGAAAGCTTCGGCTAAAGCAATTGCCAATGCATTTTTTGAGAATTATATTGCGCGTTATGGAGCTCCTGTTATATTAATCACCAACAACGGCCCCCAAATGATATCCGAAGTTTTTGAGAAAGTATGTCGCAGGTTGAACATAAAACACGTTAAAACTGTGGTATATCGTCCACAAGCTAATCAAACAGAAAGAGTTAATCGCACTCTTTTAAAAATGATTTCGAGTTTTGTCGCGGATAATCACACTAACTGGGATCAATTTCTGCAAGAGTTCGGTTATGCTATTAGGACAGCAGTACATGAGACAACGGGTAAAACACCGGCGGAATTATTTTTAGGTCGAAATTTAATCACCCCTTTTCAGAATTTAGTTATGGTAACTGATGGATCAGATTTAGTTTGTGGGAACATTGAAAGGTTGTTTTAGGAGGCTAGAATTCATACAAAGCGCCAGCAAGAGAAGTGGGCGAAATATTATAATAAAAAGAGGCGTGAAAGTAATGTGAAAGTTGATGATCTAGTATTAGTTCAAACTCACCCGTTAAGTTCGACAAGTAAGAAAATAGTAGGTAAATTTATGCCAAAGTTTGAGGTTCCATATAAAGTTCTGAGTGTAAAAAATAATAATAATTTAGTAATATTAAAATTTGGTAAAAGAATAACGGTTAATGTGGACCAGGTGAGAATTTACCATCAAAGAGAAGACAGTGTGGCCGATTCGGAAAGTGACAATAGTAATGATCAGGGTGCAGTGGCATCAGTCAGGTCGGATGATGGGCAGTCGAGATTGGTGCAATCGGAGAGTGATGGGGGTTGTCGTAGAGGATCAAAATTAGGAAATTTAAATGGTAGTAGAGATATAGTTGCGAATAGACGCGATGGAGTGGAGGCGAGAAAAAAACGTGGACGGACGGAATCTGCTGTTTCTTCGGGGGGTGACGTGTATAATTTCAGAAAAAAAAACCCTATTAGACTGAAAGAAAGAAAAGAGGAAGACCAGACTCTTGGAGAGATAATATACAAAAGAAGAAGAGACCAGAGGCCCAGGTATCCCGAGACAAGAGGAAATTGACCTCGTCAATGCCGTCTCGTCCCTCCAGAAAGCGGTATAGAAAGGTGGAAGAAAATAGTTCTGAAAGAGTAGTTCCAGGTCCATCCCACAAATTCAAGTACAACAGACCTCATCAGGAAAGGAGCTGTCCATACAATCTTCGGAGCCGACGTCGAGTGGACAACAGCCAAGTTCCAGTTCTCACAAAGGAAAACAACGCCTCAGCAGGAGCATATCAACTTCAACGGACTCGATGGAAGAGGAGACCCAGAAGATGGGAGCGCAGAGAGGACAACCCTAGGACAAGGTCATCCAGCACAGAGGCTATGGTTGGAGACAAAGCCTATGCAGATTGGATCTAAAGACTAGCCAGGTTGTATAATTCTAATTTGTTTATTTTTCCTCTGACAGACAGTTCGGAGTATTTTCCATGTGGGCTAGTCTATTTTTTTTTGTAAAGTTAACCTACAAAAGTTACTGCGATTTGTGTATTTTCATATCGGTTGAAAAAGCTTTTGTATTTAATTTTTTTCCAAATTGTGGAAAAACATTTGTTGAATTGCAATTGTTTTGCTACACATTAAAGACGAGGCTTTATATGTGAGATTACTTGTATTGTTTGTTGTAATATATTCTATGTAAAAAATGTATATATTTTTGTGTGTAATTATTAAGATGTATAAGTAAGTAGTGTCTGGTTTCTGGGCGCGGCGTAATTAGGAATACTAACAAAAAACATTAACAGCGCAGCGCGATTGATTGGGAATTTTTTTGAAAATAAAACCAGATAAAGGTTATTTTGTTATGAAACTATATATGTATAATATAATGTATGCCATATTATATGTCAATAAGGAAGTTGTATAAAACTTCTGTGCATTTAATGTCATGTTTTAGAAAAAATTTGACAAGGTTTCCTTTCAGGGCAGCAGTCCCTGAACATAGTGATGCGATGAAAGTTTTGATGTCGTACGAAGATATTATTGTAAAATTTTTTTATATTTATTAGCACTTAAGTAAAGTGCATGATCAGGGTTTTTTCCTGTAAAGGTTTTCCCCTGATCTTCTTCCGAATGGGATGCACTGTAGGGATTGTATGTTTGTAAAAGTTCAATAAATTAGAGTGGAGTACCCCTTTGAGTAGTCATTTCTGTGTGCTAGTTTAATTAAAGTTTCTAACTTAGAGAGTTAAAATTTTCTGCAAGTTCAATATTTTCAGGCATTCTAAAGTTCGTGAGTTAACTTTCTACAAGTTCAGTATTTTTAGGCATTCTAGAGTAGTTAAAATTTTGTGCAGGTTCAGTGTTTTTCAGATGTTAGGTAAATTAAGCGAGTTCTTGCAAGTCGTTTAGACCTTCAATAAGTCACGCTTTTTTTCTCGGAAAGGGGTTGTGACGGGTGCTTACGCGTTTCACTAACCTTCTCTCAAATCCTTAAAGATTGTATTTATTTTAACCAATCCCCGCCGAGAGCCAAAAGTGTGACTTATGCAAACAAGATAGTTTCGGGTTTAGCGAGTTCGAAAAGGATGTAAAAGGGAGAAATGAAATGAAGAGATAGAGGATAACTACGAGGTTGATTAAGAAGGTGATTCTGAGAGATTAGTTTAACTAGTGGAAGTATATTCGCCTGAGGAAGGCTATTGAAAAAGGTTCATTAATTCGGTTCGGGACGGAACTGAAGATAGCAAGGATTGAAGCCGCTCCTTAGAACAAACCAGTATTTGAGAAACCTGCCTTAAAAAGGTATCAGGTCAGTTATTTTCATAAATTAGATATAAATGCGTAGTTTGATTGTATGCGTTATTCTCCGTGGTTTCAGTTAGTGTTCCGTCGTTCATAATTGAATTCTTATCGCACTCCACTGTAATTTGTTGTTCTTAAAGTTTGATTAATATTTGTGTATTTCTCTATTAAGAAAGATTAATAAATAATATTGATTTATTAATTAAGTAGTCGTTAATCATGAATCCAACATACCCAAATTTAGATAATATGCAAAGGGGAGTTAATAATCATAGGGGTAGTGAGAGACTACGACAGGTTGTTGAGTCAAATGAACCGCCTATACAATACTATATACCCCACCATGGTATTTTTCGCCCTGATAAATTGACAACAAAACTGAGAGTTGTATTCAATGCTTCATCCCCTACTACAACAGGCCTAAGTCTAAATGATATACTAATGAAAGGAGACGTGGTGGAAGATGTATTTGAGACTATTACTCGATTTCGGAGACACAGGTTTGCCTTCACTACAGATATACAAAAGATGTATAGGCAGATTCTTGTAGAAGCGAGTCAGAGAGACCTTCAGCGTATCCTGTGGAAGGTTGGACCTGAGGAAGAGATCGTAACTTATCGTTTGAAAACTGTAACTTATGGAATGTCCAACGCTCCTTTTCTTGCTATAAGGACCCTGCAGCAGTTGGCTCAAGATGAAAAACGAGATTTCATTTGGCCTCAGAAGCATTGCTGAACGATACCTATATGGACGATATCGTTAGTGGAGCGCCTGATATAGAGACTGCCCGTCGGCTACAGTCAGAACTACAAGATTCGCTGCAATCTTGTGGAATGGTACTGTGTGACATTGTGCGGAAGACACAAGTGGTCTTCTAACTCTCCTGAGTTGTTGAATAGTTCATCGTCGTCTGACGTGGAGCACTCCTTCTCAGCTGAGTCCGACTTATCTGTGAAAACGTTAGGTATCAGTTGGAAGCCGTTACAAGATTGTTTTGTGTTTAAAGTCTCAATTTTGATTAAATCATCGTTTACTAAGCGTGAAGTACTGAGTGTCATAGCGAGGCTTTATGACCCTCTGGGTTTCTTGGGTCCAGTGTTAGCTAGAGCAAAGATCCTTTTACAGAGACTATGGCAGCAAAAATTGGATTGGGATGATGTGCTACCAAGATCAAATTGCCAAAGAATGGAAGGAGTTAGTGACCACTTTTAAGTGTATTGAAACGTTGAAAATAAATAGATTTATTCTAACCGATACATGGTTAAGAGTCGTCCTTCAGGGTTTTTCAGATTCGTCTGAAGTGGCTTACGGAGCTGTCGTTTACCTGCAGTGTTTCTATCAGACCGATCGTGCAAAGGTGACTATTCTGGCAAGCAAGTCGCGTGTTGCACCTATTCGCGTTATTTCAATACCTTGACTGGAGCTCTGTGCCTGTGTTCTTCTCGCTCAGCTTGTGCAGAAAATACGTTCCTGTATAAAATTGGAGATTAGTGATATTGTGCTTCATACGGATTCAATGATTGCCTTAGCCTGGTTAAAAACACCTGCGAATCAACTCAAGACCTTTATAGCTAATCGAGTATCAAAGATTCAAAGATTGACGGAAAAGTGTAATTGGATTCACGTACCATTGAATCTAAATCCTGCTGATCTTATTTCGCGTGGACTACGTCCTAACGATCTTCCAGAATCAGAATTGTGTGGAGAGGCCCACCGTTTCTTCAACAGGGTAAGTTATTCAGTGTACATCCAAGCTCTGATCTGCTGAACGAGTTTGAGTACTCCAGTGAATTCAAGGCAATGAAGTCTGAAGTTTCTGTATATAGCGTGAATGTGTTCGCAAATTGTAAACAGTCCTTTTTATCTGATATCTTGTGTATAAGTAATAATTATGTAGAAATTCTTCGCATTTTTAGCTATGTGTTAAGATTTCTAAATAATTTGAAACAATCTCTGTGATACTGTCTGGTTTTCTAAGTGCCTCAGAATTAGACCTGGCTGAAACTAAATTGATCCGAATGGCTCAAAGAGAGAATTTTTCAGCTGAGATTCTAAACCTCCATGACCATAAGATTATCTTACCAAATAGTAACGCCTCGGAAATTCAGATTTGCCTTATGTTGCCAAATATCCAGCAATCTTGCCCAATAATCATAAATTGACGAATATAATTATTATGTATTTCCATAAGAAAAATCTTCATCTTGGGGCATCCTCCCTTCTACACTGTGTAAGACAGAAGTACTGGCCCCTACATGGTAGGTCCTTGTGTAGGAAAATAATGCACAAGAGTGTGTCGTTTGTTTCAGAACCAAACCAATAGCTACAACTCAATTAATGGGCAATTTACTCCAAGACAGAGTAGTTCCAGATTATATATATCCCCCTTTAATTGCTCCGGTGTAGATTTTTGTGGCCCATTTATGATTAGATATCGCAATCAGAGAAAAGGCGTATTGCATAAAATGTATATTTGCATATTTGTATGTCTTGTCTCTAAATCAATTCATATTGAAATTGTAACAGATCTCACATCTGACGCCTTTATTGCGACGTTAAAGCGATTCTTTAGTCGTAGAGGTAAATGTGCAAAGTTGCATTCCGATAATGGCTCAACCTTTGTGGGAGCAAATCAAGAAATTTAGAGGCTTCTAACACTGGTTAAAACGCCTGATGAGAATCTTGCTGGTTTCTTATCGAGGGAGAGAATTGACTGGAAATTCATTCCTCCAAGAGCACCTTCCTTTGGTGGTTTGTGGGAGGCTGCCGTAAAATCGGTTAAATACCACCTTAAGAGAGTAGTGGGAAAGTTTAACTTAACCTATGAGGAATTTTTGACCGTATGCATCCAAATAGAGGGAATCTTGAATTCTAGATCTTTATGTCCCTTATCTACCAATATTGATGACTTAAATGCTTTAACACCTGCACACTTTTTAATAGGTAGATCTATTAATTCAATCAGTGAGCCTAACTTAGTTGATCTAAATGAGAATATCCTAAAAAGATGGCAACGAGTTACGAGATTTGTGCAGCTTATTTGGAGTAAATGGCATCGAGGTTATTTGAACGAACTCCAACAACGCAATAAGTGGCAATTTCTAAAAGAAAACGTAAAGATAGGAGACATGGTAGTTCTTATTGAGGACAATATGCCTCCATTTAAATGGCTATTGGGTAGGATTTTAGAACTTTATAAAGGTGATGATAATTTAGTTCGAGTTGTGAAAGTGAAGACTGAAAAAGGAGAATATAAGCGAGCTATTTCTCAAGTGTGTTTACTACCTGGGCCAATTTAAGATTGTATATTTCATGAGTTTCTGTGAATTTATATTAGTAAAGATTTTAGTGAATGTATAGTTTTATTCTGTGTGTAAATTGATATTAATGCATTTTAATTTATAGTTCGTTTATATGTATTGTGAAATTTGTTGCATGTAACCATGGCAACAGGGGCGAGAATGTTAACGCCCCGCCTTTCTTTTGATGATGTCATCGATAGGTGGCGTGCCTGTTCCTTTATATAGTGCATGTTTTGTAAATAAAACTCGGTGTGTGTGTTTTACAGTCTACTTGCTTGTGTTGTGGATTTCTGTGTCTAGTGCGTGCGTAAATACAATTAAGGAAATATAAATAAGGGTAAATAATATTCTCTTATAAAGATAAAATTAGTGATTAATACGGGGATCGTTGATTTAAAAAAATTATTATTATATGTATATTTTATTTCTTATGTCTAAGTCACGTAAGACTTACGTCTTTAACAATTGAAAGAAAGTTTCGTGTTTTCAAAATAGAGTTTTATTTTGAGGTTCTGATAGAAATAATTTGTGTGGAATAATTAGCTTTAGTTATTTGTGTATCTGTCATTAAGTTGATCAATATCAGATGGACCAGGGCAGGCATGGATGCGCTTCTAGTTGCTTCAGATCTTTTCAGTACTTAAATCTAAATATTTTTTCAAACATAAGGATTATTTAAATTCCTTCCTTTCCATTCCTTCGGTCTCACTTCCATTTTTATATATTGCTTTAAATTTCTATAATGAACAACTTACATATTACGTAAAGTTATTGATAATTTTGCTTGCTTAGATTCAGTTAAAATTCTGTTTTCAATAATTAATGTTAAATCTGAATGGAATTTTGTTGGTTTTAAATCCTATTCAATTATGTAACCAGGGGCTGAGTTATTAGGAAAATTAATTCTGTGGGGGATCAAACCCCAGAAAGTAAATATTGATTCGATTCATTGACCAACAATATAAATTTTTGGTATCGAGATACATTTACCCGTAAAACGTTATGGTACACATGCTGTACCGGAGTTTTTTTTTTTTCTCTCATTTTTTCTTCTGCGATACAATTGCTGAAGCAGAACGTCGCAAAAAGGGTCTTGAAAATTTTTTGGATAAAAGGAAGGAGGAACTGTCTCTGAATCTTTAAGTACAGTAGTTGTACCTCAGCCAAAATAAATGAGACAAAATTTAAGGTACAGTATATGCATTGCCCAGATTTAAAGGTTAAATAGAAAGAGAGAGAGAGAGACAATTTTTTTAAATCATATTTCTCATATATTTATTATTTTTTTTCCAAGTCCTTTTTAAATTAAAATACTCTCATAATCATTTAAAAAGTAATTAAATTTCAGTTTTTTTAGCATAATTGTATCTTAAGGCAATTCAGAAGTTATTTAAAACCAAGAAGAATATAATTAAATGTTTTTTTACATTCATATTTAAAGTTTTATAAAACATCTGCTACTATTAATACATCTGATTTAATGTATTAATCAGAATGACATCCTAAACTATTGATTTTGAATGTTTTGTACACTTGAATCATGTTTGCAATCTTCATCTGATGATTGATATATCGCTCAAATTTCACGCTTTTGAGATAAAGCTATTCATATTTTTCATCCGAATCTATATAGTTGTAAGGGCTTACAGAAATTTTAGGAAATATAATTTTTCGTCAGTGTAAAGTCTCTTAAACAGTGAATTCAAACATTCATAGTGTTTTACATGCTCATTCACACTATTTTTAGCAGTTTTTTTAAAATTACGTTTCTTCATTATTTCTTTTTTGATAATATATCTAAACTACTAGAGAGGAATTCAAATAAGTCTAAAATCTTGATTTATTACATTGATAAAAGATCCGAGTCTTCAATTTTTAAAATCAGCCATAAAAAGTATTTTACAAACCTGGAGAAGAACGATATACAAAAAATATTAAGATGAATATAACAAGAATTCCAAGAATTTTTCTTGCGGGCTTCCAAAGAAACATCATATCCTTTTCATACACAAACTATGAGACGAATTCTGAAAAATATGAAATGAATAAAGTTTTATAAAAGAAGAGAAAATGTAAAATGTCTGTTCTTTAGTTATTAAAGGTTACATTTTCTTAGAGAATTTTAGATGCTAAAGGTATATATAGTTGGTACCATTTTTAATAAAATTTCACACTGCTGCCCACCGTAAATGCAACACCAAGAAAGACAAAAGATCGCACAACAAAATTTATTTTGTAGATAACGTGTTGACCAAGTTTCAAACGATTAAATTTATAGACTTCTGTGAAGTGTGGTTCCTGCCAGAATCAGTAGCCAGAGTAGCCGCCATTGTTGGAGATCACCGCTGCCACACGGCTCGGCATTGATTCAAAGAGACTTTGGATGTGTTCTTGGGGTACAGCAGACAGAGAAGCTTCCACACGTTGCCAAAGTTGATCTGGTGTGGCAGCTGGAGGTGTAATCTGGGTCAATCGTTGAGCAACCATGGATCACATGTTTTCTATCGGTGAAAGATCCGGAGAGCGAGCCGGCCAGGGAAGCAATTCAATCTGGTCATTGACGAAGAACCTTTGAAAAATGCGTGCCACGTGTGGTAATGCATTATCCTGTTGAAATAAGGCTGGGGCCAAGCCCTGAAGGTAAGGAAGGACAACTGGCTCCAACACCTCGGAGATGTAGCACTGGCTGCTTAAAGTACCGGCAATGCGTACTAGAGGAGTGCGAGAGTGATATCCAATACCGCCCCATACCATAATACCCGGTGCAGAACCAGTGTGGTGGTGCATAACGCAGATGTTCAGCATCCTCTCTCCACGGTGTTTCCAGACTCGAATCCGACCATCGTGATGTTGTAGACAGATGCATGACTCGTCAGTAAGGACAACTTCATTCCATTCTGTCGCCCACATCCTTCTTTCATCACACCATTGGCGGCGGAGACGTCTGTGGTTCTGCGTCAAGGGTAGACCAAGCAATGGACGTCTTGCGGACAGACCACTCTGCTGTAACGGCGTCGAATGGTACGCGCAGACACTGAATAATGCGTTACAGACTCAATGTGCTGTGGTATGGTTCGTGGTGTGACTGAGAGATCCGTCACTGCCATGCGCACAGTTTGCCTGTCCTCACGTGAAGTGGTGCACTTAGGTGAATGCGATCGACCACGTCGCTCCATCGTACCCTCCTGCATCCAATGGTCACATATCCGCATTACTGTTGTTTGGTTTCGTCCGACACGACTACCGATTTCCCTAAAAGATAATCCACAATCTCGGTAGGCCACTATCCTTCCTCCGTCGAACTCGGATACTTGATCAAAAGCTGATCGCTGTTTCCTACGAGACATAATTGATCGTTCTTTGAAAAAAATACAAGAAAAACACAACTGTCAAACTTGAAATCGTCGAAATCTCCAAGCCTTAAACAGCGCTTTGAGGTGGCACCACAGGCGTGCGTGATATTTGTCTGCGCTGAAATTCTAAACATTTGCATATCTCACCTCCGCTAATGCATGTTGTAAATTTCATGTTATTTGCGTGCTTCCTTTAGGGTGTTGCATTTACGGTGGCCAGGAGTGTATGTATGCTTTATATGCACTCTATAACCAAAAAACGAAGCAACAAGTACGAGTTGTCCGATAGAGACTAAAATTGGTGGAGAAAGATTATGTACAGAATAGAAAATGATTAAAATTTCAAAAAGATTGAGTTATTTATTTCAGAGTTATACAGTTACAACTTCAATCAGGTGTTGACCCACCTCTAGACTCGATGCTAGCCGCCACATAACGTGGCATAGAGTGATAAATCACCCTGATGGTCTCCTGCGGTATTTCTTGCCAAATTTTCTCCAATTGTCGGTCCAGGTTATCAACATTCCTTGGTAGATGCAGTCTCCTTCCCATCATATCCTATACATGCTCGAATGGAGAGAGATCTGACGATATGGCTGGCCAAAGAAGTGTTTGATAAGCTGTAAGACAGTTCATAGCAACACGTGCCGTATGTGGTATGGCATTATCTTACTGAAAAAATAGGTCAGGGTACTGCAAAAGAAACGGTAGCAAAACAGTTCTCAGAATGTTGTCGGCGTACCTCTGTGCTGTAAGTGTGCCTCTAATGACGACCAAAGGAGTCCGGCTGTCAAAATAAATGGCTCCCAGACCATAGTTCCTGGTTGAGGGTCTGTGTGGTTTGCAATACTGAAAGCAGGTTTGGCAAGCGGCCCTGGACATCTCTAGACAGGTCTTCGATGATCGTCAGGACACAGTTGGAAGCGGGATTCGTCGCAAAACAATATACGTCCCCCATCAGCATAATTCCAACCTGATCGAGCCAAGTACCCCTGTACGCTGGCTTGACAGTGTGCAGGCATAAGTGGCAAGTGGCTTAGTGGTCTCTAGTGGTCTCTAAATTTCGCTCTATCAGCCGTCTGTGAATGGTCATGGTGGGCACTCATGTGCGGGTCGCCCGTCTGATGATTGGTAACGATGAATCATTCGCTGCGACAGCTAATCTGACAATCAATCTGTCCTCCCGATCTACTATGGACCAAGGTAGATCTCTATCCTCATCCCTACCAACATGATTCCAAACTGGGCGATCCAAGTACCACTGCCATCTTGATCTACAGTGTGCAGGCGTGAGTGGCAGGTGGCGTATCGGTCGAGCGTAAGTTTCGCTCTATCAGCCGTCTTTGAATGTCATCGTGGACAATCGTGTGTAATGGTTGATAACGATGAATCAGGCTCTGTGACCGTTTAACTGACAATCAATCTGTCTTCCCGATCTGCTGGGTCGACAACTATCATCATGACGCTGAAATCTACCATTGTCCACTCATTCTTTCCAGCATCTTCTAATGACCTCATCGCTTCGACTCAAATGACGAGCGATTCTCCGATTTGTCCCACCTGCATCTTTCAATCCACTGATACGACCTCTTTTTTAGGAAAGTTACCTTTTTTCCGGAATGGATTTAGATATTCTATCCATTATTTTCAATAGGTTTTTGCTCAGTATTATTAACATTATTGGCTGGCCACAAAACATGTTCAACACCACTTTTATATAAATTATTTTATATGTAAGCTGTCCTAAATCAGCAATGTTTATAATACTATAGCATCCCTATTTTTTATATTTAACTGTATTATTTTTATTTTTTCATTTATCATTTCTAAAATCCATTGACTGGTTAACTTGTAACTTCCATTTTTTTTTCAGTTTTGATTAATGTTCATTCATCTCTCGCTTGTAGAGAAATTTTGACTATGTGTGTGTGTGTGTGTACATCCAGATATATTGGGCTGTTCGGCAAATTGTTTCATTTTTCCAAACATGTGTATGTACACTCAAGGACAAAAAAGTTAGCACATCAAGAAATAATTGTGGGATCGTAACGAAACTTGGCATGAAGGTACATGTCGGGGAGATATGCAAATGATTAGAAATGCAGCGTGATTGCGCATTACCTATAGCCTGTAGAGGGCGTTTAACGTCGTTCTCCGTGGAGTATGAAACAGGTAACATAAACTTGTTTGAGTGTGCTGAATCGTTTACAAAGGAAGCACTGAGGTAGACATGCCATTACGCCATTTTCGGAGACAATATGAGCAGCTGTCGCAGTTTGAGAGGGGGAGAATCGTCGGCATGATGGAAGCTGGGTCGTCAGCTAGGCGAGTAGCTCGTCAATTAGGCCGCTCTGATTGTGTTGCGAGTAGATGTTGGGACCAGTGGATCCGAGATATATCATTTACACAAAGACCAGGCTGAGGCACCCCCACCAGACCAGTCGTACAGAATACAGCCACATCGTAAGAAATGCACGCGTACAACCAACTGCTTCATCGGCCGCCATCCAGGCACAGGTAGCACCTTCACTAGGGGCCCCTGTGTCTTCTCGAACCATACGAAGGCGCCTGGCCGAAGGACATTTGGGATAGTGGCGCCCATTATGTGTGCTGCCCTTGACGCCCACCCATCAACGCCTCCGTTTGGAGTGGTGCCGCGCACGAGGAAACTCGACAGCAGCGGAATGGAACCAGGTCATCTTTAGTTAGGAATCCAGATTCAATCTCAGCAGGGATGACAATCGTGTTCGTGTGTGGAGATCCCGTGGTGAACGCCTCAATCATGCCTTTGCTTACAGCGACACACCGCTCCCACAGCTGGTGTGATGGTATGGGGTGCAATTGTCTACAACACATGGTCACCCCTAGTATTGATCCGTGGCATCATGACAGCCCAGTGGTATGTCCTTGACATCTTGCAACCACATGTGTTGCCACTCATGCAATGGCTCCCAGGAGCCCTTTTTCAACAAGCCAATGTTCGGCCTCATACGTCAAGGGTGTCACAAGACTGTTTCCGCACTGTTACTATCCTTACTTGGCCTGCTTGATCCCCAGATTTGTCTCCAATTGAGCATATTTGATGTGTATGGAGAAGACGTCTTGACAGAATGTCAGGGCTAAAACTGATTAGCAAAGTTTCAATCCGGCAAATTTTAATATTAAAATGCACCACGTTCAGAAAGGCCAGTTGAAGTTGATGAAGACACAATATAAAGACATTATTGGATACAAAGCGGTGAATAACAACTAGTGAGATCGCTGAGAAGTTACATTTATCAAGTTCAACTGTTCATGGTCATTTTAAAAGCCTAAGTTTTATCTCGAAACTCGACATATGGGTTCCTTATGTTCTCACGGGAAGAAATTTGTGCCGTCGTGTTGACGTCGGTGATTCACTTCTCAAACGTCAAGAAAATTATCCATTATGGAACTGTATCATCACTGAAGACAGAAATAGGTTGTCTACAACAATGTTACATGCAAGAGGTCATGCAGTTAAAAGATGATCCTGTTCAAAGCACTTCAAAAAAGACGATATTCATAAATAAAAAAAAAACTGGATGCTATTTGTTTAATAAAATTTCAAAGTCATCGTATTTTTTTGAGCTTCTGTCAGACAACGCAATGATTAATTTCAAAATGTATTGTCATAAAGTGGACGAATTGAATAATTCACTTAAGAAGAGAAGACCAGAATTAATCAATAGAAAAATCGTAGTGTTCCACCAAGATTATACGAGACTACATACAAGTTTGGTAGCTCGCCAAAAGCTTTTACAGCTTGGATGGAATATTCTCCACGCCCGTCCTATTTTCCAGATCTGGAACCTTATGATTATTATTTGTTACGATTACTACACATTTTTAAATGGTAAAACCTTTACTTCAAATGAGGTTAAAAACACCTGGACCAGTTTTTGACAGAAAGGAACAAAACTTTTATGAGCATAGAACCATGCTACTGCTAAAAGAAAGGCAATAGATATTAGACAAGAATTAGCAATGTATAATTAATTTAATAGATAATATTATCTACTATAAGAAATTCAACTTTCGTTTTCTTAAAAAACAATGTAATTACTTCCGGAACAACATTATCTTTTTATTTACTTTCTATATCAAGAAAATTTGCTTCATAGTTGTTACTATTTTTCTGTACTAAATTAAAATACTGTGGATAAAAATTAGAGTTGGGTATAAAATTGTCTTGCTTGCTATAAAAATGATAATATCATCTATATAATGAAAAATGTAATATTCAGAATTATAATGAAAATATTTTCAAAATAATGCAAATATAAAGTGGCTGGGCAACTTTGTGAAAAACCTTTAATCTGTTGATAATAGTTACCTTTATAATATATAGCTCTCTTTTACAAACCTAGTAAAGAACTAAATCTATCATACTTAATATCTTTAAATAAATTATCTTTATGTAATTTTACAAGTATTTTAATCATATCATCAATATTAATGGAGTTAAAATGTCTTTTTATCTTTAATTTGTTCAATAAGTTCTTTACTATTTTTAAGAATGGCTGTGGATTTAAGATTATCTATTGTATCTTGGAATATTTCATGGAGAATTTTGCCTGATATATGTATTAAAACCATTAGTAACTGTTTTAAACTTGACGGGGTCTTTATGAAATTTAGGAGTAAGAAATACATGTGGAAATTTAAAAGTATTATTAATTTATATTCTTAATTGCTTATGAAAAGCCAAAATGTGATTATTTATTCCTCTATCCGAAATTGATGACTTAATAAAAGCTGTATGATTATCAAAGTATTTGTTGATCATTAAACTATAATAGTATATACATATTAAGGCAAAATTTGCTGGCACTTTATGAACATAAACTATAGTAAATTTATTTTGTAATTTTTTAATCTGATTTCTAATATCATTAAAAGATATATTATTATCATCTGTACTAAAGTTATATTAAGCTTTTGTGTAATATTACATTTGAGAATTCAGTTAATACCTCTAAGGGCGCACAATATTTAATAGCTATTTTGTAAATGAATTGCTCAATATCATTACATAATTGATTTTTTATAATTTTATTATTATTGAAAATCATTAGTCTAAAACCCCAGTACCTTTATTCATTATAGTTCTGAGATCATTATCTTTTACAATATTGAGGTCACCAGTAATAACATGCTGCTGAAAAGTTTATCGATAAATTCTTTAAATTCATTACTATTTAAGTTTTCCTGCTTAATAGACACATTATAGTTAAAAATTGATCTACCTATTTTTTTGCTGTATTTAAAAACTTTTTTAATAGTGATATTATTATTTGGGAAAATTGACATGTGTTTTTAAATATGCTAGAAAAATTAATATTATCATACGATTTATTCATATATAATAATGTACAATATATTCTGCTTGATATTTTGTATTTATATTGACTTTTTTATTTTATGTTTATGTTCCAAAAATTTGTGAACGCTTATTATAATATGTAAGGCATGTGACAATCTTTTAACTTATATGAATTTAGTACACTTCTGTACTACATAATTCTGTTTTACTTAGTCCAAACATGAATGATTTAATGTGTTTTATGTTAAAATTGTTCTAGAGACTTTTACATATATCTAAAATACTATTTATAAGTACATTTTTGTCTCAACTTAATGTTTTAGTTCTATCCCCTATAGTTTTTCTTTTATTAGTTTTTTTAGTCTCATTATTGTAATAGTAATCTTGAGAATTTTGTTTAGTTACATTTAGAATATTTTTTCTTTGGTATAATACATTTAGTCCATAAGGATAAACTTAATTATAATATTTAATATAGTAATTTTCCCACCATAATCTTTCTTTAATATTACTGACTAATTTAATAATTTTCAAAACCATGTGTACTTACGTGTCGAATTTCTATTTTATTTGAGTTTTTAATATTATTCAAGTTTTTAGTATCAGACCTATGTTGATTATAATTCTACTATAAATTTTATTAGATATCTGTACAATGTATTTAAATTGGCTTTGCTTACATGTCAATAAGTAAATACAGTTAAATGTCTTACAGAAGGTAAATTTAGAATCATCTTTGATTTAATCATTATTAATTATTTTACAAGTTTTATATCTAATGTACCCACATCTTTTGTAAAAGTGAACACTAACAAGTATGAGAATACTAATTGCTAAAATATTTATAAACCAAGTAGCCTACTAATATAGTAATATAACAGAGTTAATGGATACTTTCTATCGATGCTACATATACCATTATAATGTACCACCGAGCATAGACCAACACACACACACATATATATATATATATATATATATATATATGTGTGTGTGTGTGTGTGTGTGTGTATTAGCTAAGCGTACGTATTCCGTGCGTTTTCCGTGCCATGACGCCCCCTCTAATATCCCCTTACCCCTTTCTGCAAAGATGCTTTTTCACTGTACTAGACAAAAGCCTTTTCCAGTAATTTCATGGTTGCATACTGAAAAATGCATTTGTTTCTTAAGTGTGTGGGAGGTGCGTGTGTGTGAGAGAGAGTGTTAGACACATATCGAAATGTCATTTCATTATAACTACACCTCACCCACATACAGCATGAGCCCAAATATATACAATTATAAATATATGCGAGTGTGTGTTAAGGGGTTTAAAATAATTACTTTATAATATACTTACTCTTTACTCCCTTAAAAAACACATGTTTGATTTATATATGATAAAAAATAAGCTGTGAAATAATAAAGGTCTTTGCTTCATAAATACTTTATAACGTCAAAGAAAACAATTATATAAACCGCCGAGGTTAGCATGACGCGCAAAATTATAAAAATATCCTTTTCTCCTCTTTCCTCAATGAAAATTGTATAATTATTTTCCTTTAATCATTTTTTAAATAAACGGTAAGTTCATCAGTTCATTAAGAAGTACTTTTTGAAAGGAATTATGCAGATTTTTTACCAGTTTCTCTGCAAAATCTGGTAGATCTGGTTCCATCCTTCGAGAAGAATTTGAGGAGATATTCTTCTCTTTAAATTAGATGTCGTATTAAATATATATATATATATATATATATATGTAATAATTCCCAGTAATATAATCCTTTAAAATAACTTTTAACTACCAATGGTCCATCCCTTCAGGACCAACGTTTTAGTAATAAGTTAGCC
Organism: Trichonephila clavata; assembly: GCA_019973975.1. Classification (NCBI taxonomy): domain Eukaryota; kingdom Metazoa; phylum Arthropoda; class Arachnida; order Araneae; family Nephilidae; genus Trichonephila; species Trichonephila clavata. The sequence continues at coordinate 98,249 of BMAO01036077.1, forward strand.
CGCCGCCTAACGAGAGTATTTTAAACTACACCTATCCACCCACTCAGATCATGTGATTTGAGAAGCCTATAAATACCGAGATTCCTGGAGACCAACTTTTTTTCGCTTCTGTATTTTGTCTGCGTAAACATGTAGCCGTCTACAGCTCATTGTGCATTCGTTTTCTTTGTTATGTGTTGTCCATTTCATGCTTTATGTTTAACATGTTTATATGTGCTCAAGATGTGGAATAAATAGTTTTAATTAATCACCGGAATGCCTCGTCAATATCATCCAAAGAAACCATCTCAACAATAGTGATCATATTATTAAGAAATCATGTCAACGGCCAACGTCGATTACATATATATATACGTAATTAGATTCTTATTTCAGTTTTTTAGTTAACCCAAAAATTTTCAATTAAATTCAGATCTGGTGATTAGGCAGGGGCCTTATGTATAGGCAGTATTCCTTCACTAGCACAGTTGGTCACGAGCTCGTGTTGTTTCTGTCGAATTGAAAGATTGAGTCCTGATGCGACTTAAGAATATAAAACGAATATCTTTATATTTTACACTGAAACGAATATGTTGTTGCTCCAGTTGTCGTGTTTTTTTGCTCATATGAATGTCCTTTTTAATTTGTTTTACAAAAGTCAACATCCTTTTATAAATATTTATCAGCAAAAAACTTACTAACTGTTTGATGTTTTTATCACTGATAGGTTTCCCACGAATTACTTATCGATGAATACTATTCATTTCTTAGTCAATCAATAGGAAGAACTGATTTTGCATTGCTCTAAATTTGTGTGTGTCTTGGTTTCTGCGCTTCTTGATTTTTTAACTCTCCCCCCAAACATTACAAACATTTTTTTAACTCTCCTCCCAAACCCACCTAATTATGTGTTATTTTTCGTTGTGGATTTTTAATATAAAGTGAATAACTGTGCGTGGCATTTTTCCGTGGTTTGTTTTATCTGATTAAGATGTTTTCCATCAGGGGCGTAAACAAGGGGAGGGTTAGGAGTTTCAATTCCCCCCCCCCCTGTTCCTCCAAAGACCATTAGAGTTTTAATTTTCACCAGGAGAGATTACCCCTTCGCGCTTGCGTCTAGTGTTTTTTAGATTGTAATCCCCCCCCCCATAAGAGAGAGGCCACTTGTGTACCCCACTGCTTTCCATCATCTTTATTTTGTTCTGTAACTAGCTCACGTTCATGAGATGTTGTAGGGGCTTTCATTTGAAAACAAAAACTCAAGCAATTTAAAACTAGAAGAGCCATTTGGGTCATTTTGACCATTTTCTCAATGTCCCGTGCTTTATTTCGGCATACAAGAGAGCACACTACAGCTCATATTTTTGGACTTTTTCTAATATGCTTTCATACGTTCTGTGACAATTTTTCATCTTTCTCTTTTAATTACAGTGAAAATTGCTTAACGCGAAATTGAAAGGACTGAAATATTTTTGAAGTGAAAACCTCTTTAGCGGCGTTGGGCACTTTTTGGTAGGGGAAAATCGTATGGGTTCGCGTCACCGACATGCTCTGACTAGCGCATGCGCAGTGTGCTGTTCGCTTTAGACACTTTTTGGATGGGTGATATCTCGTGCGTTCGCGTCACTGACATGGTTATAGCAGTATATCTGAGCAGTATATAGTATAAGTGAAATTGAATGGATTTAGTGAAAAGTTCAATGAGTATATACTGTGCATTGTTAAAATAGTGTTTTTGTTTGATTATTATTTGAATCGTTTAATTGAAGAATCACCGTGCAGTTCAATAGCGAGTAATAAATAAATATACTAATATTTTTAAGATAAAAAATAAATAACAGAAAATTGTTTTAAATTAGATTTCATAGCGGATTAGCATTTCTTTGTGGCTTATTGAAAAGGTAACAAAACAATACACAACAAACGTTCTCCAAAACTTTTCTAGAATTCATCTGCAACAAGAAAGAATTTTCGATATTTTCATTCAATTGTCGAAGTTTGCATGCGCATGCAGCTGACCTAAAAAATGATGCTATCTTAAAATAGTCAAATGTTCTGCTTTTGCCAGAAATTCGTATGAAAAACGAAGAACCACTTGATGTTCCGAATTTCAACTTTGTTGTAAGTTATAAAAGACCCGAAGTTCCAGCAGCAGGTGTAGCTATTTATCACAATACTCAAGATACGTCACTTTCATTACTTCACATATGGACATACATACTAAATTCACTAAAAACATTGGTATTAATGTTTCTGATATAGGCGAAATATGCGTTGCTTATTGCCATTCCGAGAATGGGCAATACATATTAATGGTTTCCGTTTACATTTCGCTTAGAAAATGTATGAGACAGATACAACAATTTTTATTCTAAAATTTGATGATTTATACAAAAGAAGGTTCTGAAATACTCGATAAAAGATTTGGCGAAAAATATGACAATGTACCGATGATTTTAAGTGGAGACTTCAATATTAACTTTGCAGATGATAAAAATCTACCACTAATTGAATTTCTAAATGAAACACTTAATTTAAATATGTCCAATGATAGAAAACTCAGTACTACAAAATATAAAACGACGATCGATGCGGTTTTTACGCAATTATTTCAATTGAATTGTATTTAGAATTTTGTCATGATCTTGTACAGCCCAAAATATATTTGAATAATAAAATACCACATAAACATGCATTTAGTTGTTGCTCGGAGTGTCAATAGATGTAAAAACCAGATTGATGTTGATAATTTTAATTCAAACATTATGAAATTTCAAATTTTAATACTAAAAGTTCTAAGTTTTCACTTCTATCGGCAGTCTATAACTGTTTTTGTGCTAAAAGAATTTCCTGTTAAAAGATATTGTAAAAAAACATATATTTAACAAAATAAAGTTTATTAGAGCATATTTTATTTACATAGATAAGTTCAAACATTTCCGTAATTTGTTCTCTTTTTAGCGCGTTTTTCACGTAGTGTAAAAAAAGCGCTATTAAGACGCAAATTTCGTCTTCGTTCCATATTTTGTCGTACCTTTTTCTCAGCCAATAAGCAACCGATTGACCTCGGGTTTTCGGCATTTGGTCGCATTTGTGCCCTAGATGAGCCGAATCATATTTAAATTAAATAATTTTTAAATTAAAAAAAATTTTTTTAAGTACAGTACACTCCTTTCTGTTAGTAAAAAGTTCATTAGTTGCATTATTGTAAAATACAACATGTGAAAAACGCTCTAAAATTACTTGGCCATGCCAATGATTGATATCTTGTTTTTAATTATTGTTGATCCCACAGAGTTCGCAATACCAAAATCTTTAAAAATTTCCGTTTCTGTTTTTAATCAACAGCCTTAAGGGACTCCATCTTTATTTTATGCGATGATGAATGCCCAGAGGAACCGAGCTCACCCGAAGAGGGTTTAGAGCTACAACCGATCCCTCGGGAAACAACCACCCTCACATCCAGATTTTATTGCAAAAAAAAAAAATCAAAGTTTACATTTTAAACAATTCCAACTTTTTTACAAATACAAAAGAAATAGTAAAAATATACAAAACAAATGCACCATAAAGACAAAAAAAAAGACAGAAAACAGGAAGCATAAATAATTACATTAAAAAAAATAGTTTATTTGGAATCAAATTTCCAGTTGATGACACACCTTTTCCTGTTGATATTTTCCCGCCATTTGGTTCTTCAGTTTTCAGAAAAAGGAAATGATTCATCAAAAGGAGGATTACTCCCCCCCCCAGATCTCCTCCCCCCCCCTTTTTTTTTTAAAGAAACAAAAGAAGATAGTAGCAGTTAAAAATAAATAAATAAAGAGAGAAAGGGGGGGGGGAGATAGATTATTGGATTTTATTGGAGATATCATTTTTTGCTACAAAAATTAATAAAATAAAATAAAAATAAAAAAAAAACAGGAAATTAACCTGAAAGTATACTAATATTGTAAACTAAGAGTTAAACCAGGAAGCTGCAAAAAATTGTGAAATATAAATAGGGTTTAGAGATAAAAAGAGAAAAAAAAAGAGGGTGAGAAAAGAAAAAAAAAAGACAGGAAACGTTTGTGGAAGAGGAGGGGGAAAACACCGCTTGTGTGTGACCACAAAAGAGTACCGACCGAACCCCCTAAGGAATCTGATCCTGGACTGTAGAGGCAATTTTAATACATGATTTTAGTTTAGAGTGAATGGAGGGATTTTTGACGATAGATTGGAACCAGGCTTTTTTAGCATTTTGAGATGGAGAGACCGAATGGAAATGCGAAATAGCAGTTGGCTTTCCCCCTGAGCTCTTTGTCATTGTGCTCGTAAGAAATTCTTCTAAAATAGAAAGAAAGAAAACACGTGAGCCACACTCTCACTGATTTTTACTCTCACTACTCGCTCCCAAATTCCAAAGCCAACTGATGAGAGCTAAGATGTTTTTGAGTGGCATTTGTAGAGGTTAGAGGGCGAAAGTAGCTTCTATAAGCAAAATTGACTATTCTGAGTGTATTTCAAAGTCAAGTTATCCTCCTTTCTTCGAAACATGTATAAAATCATGTCTTTTATTTCATACCCCCCCCCTTAAATCTCACCTGCGTGTCAGGAGTTTTCCTTTTTTTTGTTCATTCCCACAAAGGAAATATTTTCGTTTTAAGAGATTTTTGTTTCGAGTTTTGAGGGAATAAAATGAATGAAAATAGAAAGTAGTTTGTAGTGACTATTGTATTATTTCGTGTTAACCAATATTTCGTCTTAAGCGTTTTCGCGTTAAACGTATTTTATTGTATTAAAAAAATAATCATAAAAATAGATAAAGCAGCCAACAGGGGTCATTTTGACCCTCATAAGAAAATTGACCGCTTTTCAAGTGAAAGTCTCTTTTTGACCTCTTAATACTCCTTTTTTTTTTTTTTTTTGTGCCCCATGAGTAAACAAACTACTCCTATCATGAAGGTTAAGAGGTTAAAGGCAAACTCCAATTTGGCTTAGTTTCGATGATGAGGAAGACTAGTCTTTTTTCCACTGCGTGCACCTTCAATTAGCAGTGCCACTATAAGCACTTGAATTTTTCTTTGAAATGTGCACTGAATGTGGTGTTGGTGGGGCACAGAATTTTTCAGGGAAATTATTCCTATTAGAGCTGCAGTCAAAGGCTGAACACGATGAAGAAATTCATGTTGATAATGTGAACTCGAAGAATGAGTCATCTTGGTAAAAAGATGACAATGATGCTGCAGAACGTTCTGAGAATGTTATTTTACCTATTATTGGCGAATCAAGACATTGACAAGGAAATGAACGTACACAAGAATGAGGCAAACACGTACCAAATATTTCTGTTAACTATTAGTACACGTCATTTATACACATCCAATCGCAAGTGGAATAACGCCTTTTGCTTTTTGTTACATTGGAACAAATCCTGCTTTGGCCTAGTGTTTAACAGTGAATAAAGCAAAATACAATCAAACATGTACCTTTAATGAAGCATACAGTCAGTTTAGAGATGATAACAGCTATGTTAGCTTTTTTGGGCCCTATTACATGCCTGTCGAGCACTGTATCATTCAAAACTTTATGCAGCTAATGTGTGGTACAAAAATTGGAACAATCTATATTCAAAGAGACGATGGCATGCAATCATTTCAGTTAATTTATGCGATGTTTTGCATTTGATGAGTGAAGTAGCACTGAACGGAGCACCAAGCAGAAACAAATTTGCTGTGACTTTTGAACCTGGTACAAGCTGAATGAAAATTTATTACTTCGATTATAATTCTGACTAAGAAGTAACCACACCGAGGTACAATTGTTACCTTTTAAATCAAGATGAAGATTCATCCAATACATGGAAAATAAAGCGGACAAATTCAAATTCAAGTTTTTCTAGCAGCTGATGTAAAATGTAAACATGTTTAATTGATTTTGCTAATTTAGCCAAGGATGAAAAGCGGCCCCAATTCTTTTACAACTTGGGTAATTCAATTTTTCATCATTTTTCTAACATCTTTGATACTTCTACCTTATTGCTTTCTTAGTTTTCAAGCAAAATCCTCTGACATCTCAATTTTAAATAGGGAATTTATCCTTGTGAGATCGTGGAAGAACTACAAATGGGTGCTTTTTGCAACAGACTCAACTCAAATGAATCAAGTACAAGCCCTAAAATGAAACAAATGTAATTTTCAAGGTTATAAGCCATAAAAAAAATTCTACAAGCTATGACAGGTTCTAAAAGTGCTTTGTGGTAAATGCCTTGTTGTCACTGTCAAGAGTGCATATTGATATTTTTGCGCTAATGTTTAACTGTGGAGTCTAACGTGTGTGTGTGTGTGTGTCTAATTTTATTTTCTTATCACCTATACTTCTGCTACAGAATGTTGTGTAATAAAATACATTGCACTGTATAGTGTTATTTATATACTGTCATTTCAAAATATAAACTCTGAAAGCACGGCGAAAAACGAACTTTAAGAAATAAATAAATAAGATTAAAAATTGATAAATCCTTAAAACTTATATATTGTAACTTCAACACACCTTTTCAATATTTTTTTTACTATGATCTGGCTTGAATTTCAAGGTCAAATTGACCTCCAACGGAAGTTTAAGGTAAGACCAAAATCCGACTGTTCTAGCGTTAGTTTCTCTGGTAAAAAATCACTTAACGACAAAACAGCACTAAAGTTACTTGTAAATTTTCAAAAAAGTAAATATAATATTATTTACAAACCGGATGCAAATTTCATTAGGAGGTCGACCAAAATAAATAACCATTTAATCCAGAAATTTTACTGTTCTCTCTCTTTCATCTTCATGTTCAGTAAAAATATAAATAAATATCATTTTAAAAATTTTCAAAAACTAAATTATACTGTATAAATAAATGTTGTTTCTTTTCAAAATTCTGACAAAAAAAAATTTTTTGTGCATCATCTTCAATGAAGCCTTAATTCTCCTAATACGTTCTTTTGCAATGTTTTTTACAACTAAATAGTTTATAAATTCTAGAATAAATACAAAAATTATCTATACATATATATATGTATACATATATGTAAACAAATATATATATATATACATATATATATATACGATTGTGGTTCTACTATTGATTAATCCCTTGTTTGGCATGCAAGAGTTTGATTTGGTTTTTATTAATGTCATATTTAGGAGCTACATTTTAAAAATGCAATCTATCTATCTCTTTGCATGAATATTTTTAATATAACTTACATATGCATAATCCATGAATTTGTTTTACGTTCTCGTTATATAAATATCCAGAGCCTTTTACTGGAAGATCATTTTTACGAATACTCTGACGATACTTAGCAGGAATATTCTTTTAAATTCACTTTTCTAAGATATATGGCAGCACGGGTTCTATGGTGAGTATTTTAGAGGAAAAGGCGAATACTTTTATAGCAGAAATTGTTTTTTCAGCTGACATTTTGATTGGATTGCGATGGTATTGTCATTTTTATTCCGAAAAAGTAGTTCATGTCAAAAGGTAAGTGCCTTATTTTTTTTCTTTTGGTATGTTAATGAAGGCCTTAGAAAAAGATTTGACTATTTATTTTAAGTGAATAGTGTATGTAATTAATTTTACAATTGAATATCTTTAATTAATTAGTTCTAACGGATTAAATTTCCCAAAGTTGTGTATTTTGTTTATGTATAATTTTCAAGTTAATCCCTTTATTTTCAAGTCCTTAAGTATAGCCTCAAAGTGTATGCATGAATGAAATAAATCTGGAAATTTGATTAGAAGACCAACTACAGTAAAGTATACAAGAATTTGTTTTGCTAAAAGTCAAACAAAAACTGTTTCATTTCAAAATGATTAAAAAAATCTTACTTTAAAAGAAGTGAGAATTCAAGTTTCTCATGTTGGAAAATGTACTTTGTATTTTTTGTAATTAAACTCTCAGGAAAGACTTTGTTCAAAAACATGCCTTTTTCTGTGCTGTATTTCATATAAATAGAACTTTTAAAGTGGATAATTCTTTGAAAGTATTTCGAAACACGCAAAATAATGACTTTCAATTCCCAGGAAATCATTCTCGATTGTATTCTATTTTCCTGCTAATTAACCTTGAAATTTATCATTCAACATGAGTACTAAATAAAACGAAAATAATTTTTATGAAATTATCTATAAACTTTAGTGATTTCCATTTCTCGTAAATACTTTTAATCTTCATTTTAATATCTAAAGATTATATATTCATCAAATTAATGAAAATACTCCCAGAAACTTAATTTATACATAAAACAAAACTTATTTATTACGAAGAGTATTTATTACTCATTGTGTGTGTAACTTAGCATGATCACGGGATTCTTGAATGAAACTTTTTTGCACTTAATTTGAGGAAAGGAAAGTTTGATTACCTGAGTATAAATGTAAAATTTCCAATTTTCTATATTCTGTAACAAGAGTACTATGCAAGTTTTTTCTTTTCTTTTAAGTGCTTCAAGACTCTTGTTTATGCCAGGCATGTAAGCAAAATAAGTGGAATATTATATATATATAAATTATGCCCTTCACAAAGTAATGTATGAACAATGAATAACATTTAAAGTTTAAAAGTGATACTGAAAATGTAAGCCTAATTTTAAATTTAAAATTAAGCGTAAAGATAGAGCAAATTAGTATTAACAACAAAAATGATTAATAACAGAAACAAACAATAATATTTTCATTACATCTAGATTTTGTCCCAGTTCTAAAGGGTAATTTGAGAGTCCCTAGAAAATTTTAATTAACTGAAATCGAGAAAAAAAAAAGAGGAAAATAAATAAGATAAAAGTTTAACTAAATACATTAAATGAAAAAGGTTTCAAACTAAATACATTACAAAAAGGTTAGGTAATAAATCTCATTTACATATAAAGCTTTTTTCTCACTTTTTCAAAAACGTTTTTCTCGATTATAACCAAATCCTTATTTGTAAAACAGTATTGTAGGGAGATTAAGTGGGAGGTATATAGACTTGCATATTTCGGTACAAAACTCGAAAAATATATTTGACGAATATCTCATGTGTTCAGTATCATGAAAACTATCAACTTCCAAACTGTTGAATAAAAAAACGCACTGAAATTACAAATAGATTGAAAATGATCACGAGATTAAATGAAAGAAAAATTAAAGAAAGACATTATTAAGAAATAAAATATGTTTCAATGAATTACAACTGAAAAAATGCGGAAAATACCTGAAATGCTGCCATATTTGTTGGTAAAAATATTGCGTTGCAGCATATATATATTTACAAAAGTTTTTAATATTGCTGAACTAATTTTCGTTCAAATAATAAAATGCTGGTAATAAAATGTTCAATGATGTTACCATGAAGTTAGACCATTAGAAGGTATTAAATGATGTCATAAGATCTATGAAATTTCAAACAGAGAATCAGGAGGTTGAACTCATGGTTCAAGTTGACGTTTATCGTTTATTAAGAGGGATGCAACTGCAGTTAGGTTGCAGCAGCCCATCTTCAGCGAAGAAACGAAGAAAACCTGTAAATCAGCCGATACACATGCGATAACTTCTTGAAATATCCGAAGATTAAGGGTTCTTATTTTGAATTGTCTCATTTTCCTCCTAAATAATAAATAATAACTCCTTCCTTACAAATCATCGCTATACTTTAATGTTCCCAATATGCCAATCTCATTGCTAAATCAATGCCTTTTCTTTTCTGTGCACCCTTGAAAGATCTTCCAAGGAAATACAATAGGAGGCATATTTTTTCTTAGTGTGTATTTGGAGATAGAAGCTGAGTTTCCAGAAATAATTTTACCTATCACTGTTCATCATTCTTTCTAATTAAAAAACACATATTACCCAATTTTTAACACTTGATGTCACATATTAACAACCAAATTATAATTTTTCAAAAACATTCATTCAGAATGTAATAGAGGAATATCATCATCCACAATTTTTACAAAACTTTATTAATTCAATCTCGAATATTTGTTACTTATAGTGAGCTAAGAAATTATAAGACCACTAATGCATTGGGTGTTTTCTGAAGAAGAAGGAATAGTATGCAATTTTTAGCATGCGTATGTGAATTTGATCTTGAAATATGTTCTGTATTAATTGAAAATTGAAAGAAATTGACATAAATTTTATTAAAGCCGGCTCATTTTTCTAAAAATTAAATAAGATGTCTATTAAGAAATTATAAGACCACTTGAGTAAAGTAGTATATTTTCACTACTCGATACATCACATCACAATCATTATAAAACGAATGTGTCAGCATTTCGCGGAAGCATTACCTAAGAAACAAAGGTGCAGGTTTCGATTTTGTCATCCTCAATTTATTTGAATATACCGCGGAGTAAAGAATTATCTGAATGAGAAGTGAGAAAAATTCTATTTTACGAGTAAATCCGGAAGAAAAATAGCAAGGTTAATGAAGCGTTCTAAAATTGCCATTCATGATATCATAGTTAGAAAAGATGATTCAAACAAAATAAAATGACTTGAAAGAAAAAGAGTTTAGAAAGCACGGGAAAATCGACACATTTTTTGACTATTTACTAAAAAAAGGTCTTTCAACTCGAGAATATTCGAAATGTTTCAGTAAAAAAAAAAAAAAAAAAAAAAAAAAAATTAACATATCATAGTTTGGAAAAAGGCTTGAATCAAATACTTGTGCAAAATTTACGAACATTAAAGTTAATGAAACATCATCGAGAAGAAAGACTGAAAAGAGCTAGAAATGTCACATAATTGAACGACAAATGAAAACAAAATACATTTTTTGGTAAAAAACAAATTTAATCCTAGATGACCTCGATAGTTACAACACACTGTTGAAATGACTTGAGGCAGGAATAGAAATAATGTTTCAAACGACAAATGCAAAAGGATTAGTAACTGACACAGGAAGCCTTTACTCATGATTAATTGTACAATTTACGGTGAATTTCGGGATGTATAGTCACTGCCAAATTCCAAGCTACGTTATATGATCTTCTGTAACTTTTGTTTTTATTAGATGGTTCTAAATGGATGTTTCAATAAAGACAATACTTCTTGCTATACATCTAAATCTAAAATTCCTTAAAAAAGAGAGGGGGGACTTAATGTCTTAACATGCAATACATGTGCCTCATGGAAAATATTTGGGTTAAGTTAAATTGAAAATGTTGTGCTAATTATTAAAAAAAATTATTTGCCAATAACTGAAAGTAGCCATTGTAGAATAATGGAGCAATATTTCTAATACTTTTTGTGAGTTTAGCTACTTAGTGATTACAATGAAAAACAAAATGTTTGAGATTGTTAGAAAAAATGGAGGATAAACATTTTACTTTTCATATTGATTGGGTTTGAAATAAGTTATTTTATAATTTGTTAAAGCGCATCCTTCATTTATTTCCAATACTTTTGTTAACGTAAAATTATTCATTGTGCATTGAAAGCTTATCATCTTAAATATATTATAACTAGCTGTTACCCGCCCGCTTCGCTGGGTATTTCATGATGTTTTATAAATTTTTACTGCTTATGTATAAATTATTGATATCTAAGTCCTAGCATTAAGAATTCGATTGTATTGAAAAATATATTTAGACCTGTAACTGTCACCTGTTGATAAATAAAAAAGAAGAACTCATCTAATTTGTATTTTCTAAAAATCTCTAAAATTGAAGTATAGAATGATGTTTGCTCTTTCGTAACCCAAAAACCAAGTGGATTCCCGCAAAACCAATTTTCGCGGTGGATCTCTACTCCGTAAATTGAACATGCAAGCCAAATTTCAAGTCTAAATCAAACAGAAAAAAACAAAAGTTTTACTATCAATATCCCCGTAATCCCGTGTGTGTTGAGAGCCGTTTTCCAAAATAACCTCTCTTAGCGGATTTCAATTCAACAAAAGAAAAATGCAAACCAAATTTCATTATTATAGTCCTTGTAGCTCGAAAAAAGGATTTTTTTTGTGTCAATACGTCCCAGTAACCCCTGCACCCCTCCGCAGAACTTTATTTACTTAAAATACATTCTTAGTGCCTCCCTATTCAACAAAAGAAACATGCTTAAAAAATTTCAAGTATATGGGTCTAACAATTAAAAACAGGAATATTTTTCTGTAACTCCTCTTGACCCCTCGCAACCATCCTTAGGGGTCAATTTTCGTTTTACTCTTTGTTAGAGGAATTATATTCCATGAAAGGAACATGCTTAACAATTTTCAAGCAGGATGATCAAATAGTTTAAAAATGGAAATATTTATCGATTACGCTTCTTAATCTCCCAAAATTAAACTTGGTAGTTGATATTCGCAAAACCCATTTTGTAGCGGTTCTCTACGAAAGGAATCTGCTTATCAAATTTCAAGACTGTACGTCTAATAGTTTAAAAATGGGGATAATTATCTATAACGCCACTTGAGCCCCGCAACGCCACTTTGGTGTCTGTTTTCACAAAACCCATTTTGTAGGGGAATTGCACTCTATGAAAGGTATCTGCTTAGCAAAATTTGTGCGTCCAATAAATTAAAAATGTAAAAAAAATTATCAATAACACCCTTGAACCCCCGCAACGCCACCTAGGGGTCTATTTTCACAAAACACATTTTCTAGTGTATCTGTATCCTATGAGAGGAATCTGCTCACCAAATTTCAAGACTGTGCGTCTAATAGTTTAAAAATAGAAATAATTACTTATATCTGCCCTTAATCCGCCGCAACACCCCTTGGGGTCAATTTTCCCCAAACCCGTTTTGTAACGGATATGTACTCCATGAAAGAAACATTCCTACCAATTTTCAAACAGGTAGGTCAATTAGTTTAAAAACGAAAAAATTTATCTATTACGCCACTTAATCCCCCGCAACGCCACTTAGAGGTCTGTTTTCCCAAAACCTTCTTATAGCTAATCTCTACTCTATGAAAGAAATCTTTTTTTCAAATATAAAGACTGTGCGTGTAATAGTTTAAAAATGGAAATAATTATCTGTAACGCCCCTTAAGTCCCGAAACACCACTTGGTTGACGATTTTCACCAAACTCATTTTGTAGCGGATCTCTACTGTATGAAAGGAATCTGCTAACCCAATTTCAAAACTGTACATTGAGTAGTTTAAACATGGAAACAATTATTTATAACGCCCCTTAACCCCCGTAACGCCCCTTGCGTTTCGTATTTCGGAAAATCCGTTCTTAGCTGATGTCTACTCTATGAAAGGAACATGTCTACCAAATTTCAAGTATGTAGGTTGAATAGTTCCAGAGAAATCGTGATTAGTCAGTCAGTCAGTCAGTGAGTGAGTCGCTTTTCTCCTTTATATATATAGATATCAAAATTCATGTGTTAATAATAATTATAAACAGTACTTTTATTTATTTCATAATTTCCGAAATTAAAGTGTCTTATAATTTGTTAACAGATTGTATTCAAAATATTTTTCACAATTCTAATTTTTTCAATTTTAACATAACTTAATTAGGCTTGACGCAACTGGTAGATAACACTGGGCAACAAAAAAGAAAAAAAATTTTGTCTCAGAAAGAAAAATATGTGATTCTGATAGCATTTCTTCTCCTGAATTCAAATATGATATCGATTTTTCTTCATCACGCAAGGTTTTCAAGAGACAAGCATTTATAATTTGAAACAATTTAATATTTTCTACATTCATTACACAATTTTCGAACATGCGGACTCACCTAGAAATTAAGAAATCACGATTTTCTTTTATATTTCGCCTGTGGAGTATCCCTCTTGATAGTCCAACAATAATCGGCCAGCATATTAGCATTCCATTTGCCTTGAATTTATTTCCATTATGCAGAAGCACTGCTTTTAAACTTGCTTTAGAAGAATCAATGAACAAGCGCCATTCTATAGGGTTATATTCAATACCAAATATCTCCATAAGAGAAGAAATGTCATTACAAAACACTAAGCTATTTTCTTCAGAAAAATAGTCTTTACATTGAGAATGATGACTATGATAAGTACATATCTTTGTATTCTCTTGAAGAAGATTCCATCCTTTTAGCCGGGAACCAAGCATTTCAGACTGTTTTTTGGACAACTTTAAATCTCGTATGAGATCATTAAGATCTTCTTGAGTCAGTAAATGAGGCTCAGATGAACAGTTTGTTTCAAAAGTTGCATCACCACAAACTGTTTCTTCTTCCTTACTTCTGTCAGAATCTGAGCTCTCTTCACCTAATGTCACGTATTCTGGAGGCTTTGATATGGGCAATTCTTCGTTGTGTGGAACTGGTCTCATTGCTAAATGCAAGTCAGGGTACACCACTGTATGTTTTGATTTTGACGTAATCCCTTTAATGTTTGTTAAGGAGTTGTTAGTCAGAGGAGTGATCTTTGGGTTCCCTACAAATCATAGGGAGAGCAAATGGCATGTGGCATGTGCCATTCTTCCATGCAGTGAGAAGCCTACTACACGATAAACAGCAGATGTGTGGGGCTCAGGTCCTTGTTTGGTCCCCCACTTTACACCCAAAATAAAGTTCATAACACTTTTTTACTAATAAAGTAAGGTTTCGCCTTTGGGACTTGAGCGTCACTTCACCACATACATAATAAAAGTTGTTATGATGATTTAAACAAGCTCTATGCATTTTGTAACTAACAACAAATTAAAAGAAATAAATTTGTAAATACGTAACATACAACAATCCAGACACAAAGCACTCACAATTATGTGTTTACTGGTTCATTACTATCTCACAACTGACATCGTTCTAATGAATGCATGATAGTCCAGACCAAGTCTGTGCCTGTCTGTTGTGTCTGGTGCCAAAGTGTCTGTACATGTCTGAACTTGCACAACAGTAGCAATGATACCATTTGAGTTAGCTCATGTGATTACATCACATTTACAATGCTCTAGGAGTTTTTATTTTACAATGGACAAATGGTCGTTTATTCAAAAAGTATTTAAATACATTAATTGAAATTAAAATTTAAAAAAAACTGTGGGTGATGGAGAAATTCCGAATACGTATTTGAAAACACGATAAAAAACTGCATTAAGTTCAACTATTGGTACTCATAAGACAAAAATCATGTTGACCAGTGTAATTTATAAAATGTGTTCAAAAATCATACTTCGTTTAATTGTTAGAGAATTTCTTTTACCTAAATCATTTCAACATTCTCAATATTTATTAAATTTTGACCTTGGCCAGACTTTTCACCCTACCGTATAGTGGGGGCTGATGCATGTTATAAATCTGTTGTAACTTAAAGTTCTCAAGTTGGCACTGTGTGGAAGTTTGGAGAATGTGGTGCCAGTCGAAGTGTTGTTCTCGTCACCTGACCATGGATCTAAATTACAAGATCCATACCAATAGTCCTCATGAAATTTCGAAATGCGCTGTATTCACACTTATAGGTGTACATTTTTAAACTATTTACTTTACCAATAAAATACAAATTACAACCAAAATGTTACAAAAGAGAATGGAAAATATTCTTATAAAAGTACTTTTTTATTTCTGTGCCTTCAAATTGCCCAAAAGCTAAAAGAGATTTATTTGTTTTGTCAAAAAACTGTTTTAGATATTTTGCTTTAAATGTCAGTAAAAATCGACTTAAAAATTTATTACTCTAGGCCAGACTATAGCTATCAAATGTGACTTGAAGGGGAACTGTATTATACACTGCGGGCCACATAAAATGTAACACCCTGAAGGAAGCATCCAAACCATGTGAAGTTTACAGCATACGTTGGAGACGATGAAAGATGAGAAATATGAAAATCATTAGCAGTAGACGCACATCACGGGCGACCGCAGTGCCACCTGCTACATAAGGGGAGATAATATGAAGGATCGCCTCCGATCAACCAATAGCCAACATACCTCTTCGCAGAAAGTCAAACTCCACAATCGTCGAACCTAAGATTGTCACGATATGGGATTGAGGACTGATTTACAGTCCCACAGATACACCGGCATCAAAGAAGATTTTGATTTTTTTTCTTCCGTTCCACTAGAAATAACATAAAGACTATTAGCAGAATGCGCAAAGCTACAAAACCCAAAGAGGGTTGACAGCTCCCTCGAGACTCCACGTCCATTCTTTATTGAAAAAAAAATCATACTTTATACATATTTTAAACAGCAGAAGACAGTAAAATAACATAATACAAATTTAAAGGGAACTGCATGATTTTCATACGTATACAGACACTATACAAAGCAAAAATTAATAGTAATTAAAAAAAAAAGAAAACATAAAGGGTAACAGAGGGAGAAAGAATATGCTATTCTACCTTTCTTAAAAATACATCAAAAATAATAAAATTATCCAATACAAATGCACCGTACAGGCTCCCTCCCCTTTCCCCTTCAAAAAAAGACAGGAAACAAAAAATAAAATTTTTTTTTAAAAAAAATGTTTCTTTCGCGATTCATGTTTTTAGTTGACGTCATCATTTCTATTTGATACTTTTTCCTTTTAATTTGTCCTTCAGCTTAAAGAAAAAATAAATCAGCAACGGAAGAAGGAGTATTCATTTGAAACCCCCACCCCCCATTTTTTAAAAGAAAATTAAAAGAGGAAAGCACAGTGTAAAATAAATAAATAAATAGAGAGAGAGAAAAGGAGGGGGAAAAAAGAAAATATTTCATTTTATTGGAGATATTTTTTTCTTTACAAAAACAAGAAATAAACCTCAAATGAATACTCGCTGTCAACCAAGAGTTAAAACAGGCAGGGTATTAGCGAAAACCCTCGTAATTTAAAGCCACTGTCAAGTGACAAGAACATAGAATACGAGACGGCTTCCCATTATCCCCACCTTCCACATCACGCCAATATAGAGAGCTTCGACATATTTAATTGTGCCCCGCTACATGTTGACCTTCGGTAATAAGAAGTTGCCTTTTGGTTACAAGTCTGTTACTCTTGGAAATCAGGTTTCAAACTGATTGAAGTACTACACTGTTTCAATGCAAAATAGCTAAGCAATAATATATATATATATATATATATATATAATGTATGTATATGAAATCCACAAATAGACAATTTTAGAATGAACAAGTTAGAAAGCAGCATACTATGCACTAGAATTTTTTTTATAAGCGTAGAAGTGCTTAGTTTATAATGTTAGATATTTAAACAGATTCTCATTAAATTAAAAACTGTAAATTAGCTTCATCTATATAAATAAATAAAATTGAAGTGTCTGTTTGTAATTTCAAATTAACAGCTTTTTACTAAATGCATTTAAAGGTATGTAAGATACTTATATCAAAAAATCCATTTTTAAAATTTTTGTCTGTCTGTCTGTCTGTTCCGGCTAATCTCGGAAACGGCTGGTGCGATTTTAAAAACTCTTTCACCAATGGAAAGCTACATTATCAGAGGGTAACATAAGGTATATTTCATCTCCGTATTCCTAGGGGAACGGGAACTATGCGGGTAAAACCGTGGTACGTTGCTTACTCCCCGCCAAGTTGGCGCAAAATTATGCATTTGGTCAATAATGGAAATTTTTAAAAAAATTTTCTCACATTTGTAACAAATAACTGAAACAAAGTGTAATTTGGCATCTTTACAAAAATGCAATTTTTTACTGTTTTTTTTATTAAATGTCTAACATTTATAACGTTACGTTTATTAAATGTCAAACTCAAACTTTGAGAAATATCGCCAAGTTGGCTAAGAAGTTCTCTATTCCGACAATCCCAGATATTTTAATGCAAATTTTCTCCCACTTTTTAAAAAGGGAAACGAAATAAAGTTTTAACGAATTGCGCGTGCGTGATATTGAAAATTCTATAGTAATATTAATTGACAGTTTCACATAAAAAGTTTTGATTTATTGTCCATAAAATCAACATTGAAAATTTAAACGACGTGCGGAGGTGGGAGGGAAATGTATTATAAAAAAAAGTAAGAGGAAGAAAAGTAGAACAAATGGAAGATGAATTATATATCAAACGTAGATACTTTCGATTTTTAAAAATATTAATAGTTAAAGTTATTGAATTTTTGTTGTTAATTATTATACTAAATTACGTTTTAATTTTTTTAAAAACCAAGCTCAATTTTAGAATTTTTAAATTTTATTGGTTCCAGTCAAGCAATAAAAAATTACCATATTATAATATTTACTTTCTAATGATAATGATTGCGACTTTGACAGTTATTTAAAGACATCAACGCGAGCGGAGCCGCGGGTAAAAGCTAGTTGCAAAATATTTTTACAAACTTGCTTAACCTATGAGTGATAATAAAAAATGGCATCATTACTCCTATTTAAAGGATTAGCAAATGAATGAAATGGCAAGAGAAATGGATAAGCGTTAAATCACAGCAAATATGCTTGAAAATCCGAGATTAATGACCACAAAGATTGCTAATTGAGGTTTGAAACTATTTAAAAATTAACTGCTTTATAAAAATCAAATTACCATAGAGAATATCAAAAGGCAAACTTACGGACAGTCCATTTTAAAAAGCTTTTTTAAGAATTGCAAACTTACCCAGAAAGGGGAAATTTTTCTATTAATAAGCTCGTTATCTACTCTATTAAATAAAACAATTATTCAGTTTAATAAAACTGATTTATAAATAAAATTTTAAATAAAACAATTATTCAAACAACAATTCAAAACTGCTTCTTAAAATGCTGTTTTGGAGTCATATGCACATGACTTTCTTGTTATCATTATATAATATTGAAAACTATAAAAAACTTCCAACAAAAAGAACTCTAAAAAAACTTTGAATTGAAAACAGCATCAATAAAGGAGGGAAAAAATTTCATATTACAATCATATTTGAGTTAATACACAGTAAGGTAATTCCAAAATAATATTAAAAAAATGCACGAATATAGATTTAGCCGTAAGAAGGCTAAATAACATTTCAAAGTTCGTAGAATTTAACAATGCTGTTTGTATTTTAGAATAATTATTATGAATGTGTTAATAAATAGGAATTTTAAATGTTATTAATCTTTAAAACAGGAAATATAAATTGACCCTCGTTTCATTTGCACAATATTTTTTAAAGCAATGCTATTACATTCCAAATTAATCCTAAATAGTTTAAAAACGAAGTAAAAAAACCACACACACACACATATAGACATATAAAGTTAATTCAATAAAATTTTACGTAGTGCGGTAAATACCCGACTGAAAGTTACGTTTAAAATAATTAATTATAATAAATCAGTTTTACCTGTATGGTAACTTTTCTTGAGATAAAGTTTATAAAAATGATTTAAAAAAGAAACTAAAGAATAAATTCTATCCGGCGAAATATCTACAATCATTATAATGTAGCTGTTTCTACATGTTAGAAAACAATGAATAGCTTTCGAATCGTTTGGAAATGAATGGAGAAGGAAATGAAATTAAATAGGTATATATGTTTCCATAGAAACCATGGTCTCGTGGTTGCTATGTAAACATCTACCTTGTTTCAAATTCAATTTTGGCACTGCCGCTAAAAAATTCGCTACATTTTCCGCCAAAACAATAAGCCATAAGTTGTTACGGTGAGAAAGAACACCCTATTCGATTGGTCAATTTAATGTCGCAACAGAGTTGCGCAAGCGAGATTTTGCTCGAATCAAATGCGAAGGGTAGGCGGGAGATTGATAAGAAGAAAGGCTTCACTTGGACAGTGTTCGTTCTTCCTTCACATGCTATTTCATGCTTACATTTGGTATAAATTTTCAAAATTAAGAAATTGTATTAAGAAAATTGAATTTTCACTATACTTTCAAAAATAAATAGTTGTTTGAAAAACATTATAGAGTACTCACTAAAACAGTAAAAGCAACTAACTGTTCTTTCGGCAAATTTTACCACAAATTCTCTTAAAATCTAGAACTTTAGTAAATTTTGCAGAATTTTTAATTCTAAAATTTAAAACGAAGTATAAAAAATCGAAGATTTTTATAAATTATAATTTAAAAAATCTCACGCATGTCTTTAAGCAATTGTAAGAAAATAAATAAATAATAGAATTGTGATATTTTTATCTCAAACAAATAGTTTTCAAATTTCACTTTTTTCATATTTTTTCATGTTTTTGACCTTTGTTGAGCATTTTACGGCTAAACCCTACAAATTTCAAAGCTACTATTTTTTTTTTTTTTTAATTTTCTTGCGGCCTAAAAAATTGGGAAGTTTGCCACCAAATTTCAGATTTACTAACAAATTAGTTTTTATTTGAAGTTTTTTGAGCTTAGGTTTTGGTTTCGGTTTCTTTTTAAAGCATTTTCCTTCTCTTAAATTGAATTAATTAAAAATATTTTTGAGCACAATCAACTCTTTCAGTTGAAATGGTTATTAATTTCAATTTTCTTTACTAAAATCATTTCTCTCTTCTTGGTTATATTTTGAGTTTTTGAATTCTCATAATTACTTAATTAAGATTGATTTCAAGACCAATTTTTGTTTTAAAAAATAGTTTATAGAAGCTTTTTCAATATTTTTTTCCTGTTGAGAAAATGTCACTGCCAAAACTTTCTCAGGTTGCTATGAGAAACAATATTTGAAAGAAATGAAATACTACTGAAAATGATATATCTAAAAACCATCCTTTCAATGATACTGCAATAAGACTTCCGGGTACAAGTATTCTGATGACAAATATTGCAGATAAAACTGAATATTTCCATGATATTTCAAACTACATTATGGTAAACATATAATAGTACTAATTGAGTTCGTGTTGGGTGACTTTAAGACTTGCTTCCCCAGTATAAAACTTAAAAAAATAAATTTTATGCACAAACCTGGCGATTTTTCGCTTAAGTTAGTATCATTATTATGTTGTACATAAAGGCTTAGTGTTTGAAAACTTGTGTGAAAATATTTTCTTAAGATTTGACTGAATAACCTGTCGTCGTAACAAACACTATCAATATTTGCAAAAATGTATTTTGAATTTTAAAAAAATATTTCCAGTCGTAATTAATTAAAGTAGTGTTGTGATGCAGAACATAAGTTGGAAAATAACATATTAAAAAATTACAGCTTTACAGGCATTATAGGCTTTAGTTTTATGTCTGTACAAACTTTAAATGCGTTTTGTCGGACTTTAAATTTTGAAGATGTAAGTGTTTTCCCTATATATATATATAAGGCTTTTTTTCTGTTCAAGATAAGAGTCTTAAAGTTTTTTGTAGGTACTCACAAACGTATAACAGTTTGTGTGGATTTATGTCTGAGATTTCTAGTTATTTTCTTAAAAACTGCCTAAGTTTGTATTTGAAAAATTTTCGTCTTCTTTTGCAGGTTTAGCTAGAAAAATAATTATTAAAAATCTACAAGATAACAGATAAATCCATACTAACTTTTGTTTGAAATAACTCAAGAATTATAAATCACTTGAAATGACTAAAAAATTTTAAAAATTGAGCATTTTGTAACAATTTGAAAAAACTTCAAAAATTCTTAATTTTTAAAATTGTAAAATAAGGGCTGGTTAAACTGACTTTTTGCTTTTAAAATCAACTAAAAAAATATTCTGAATATAAAACATAAACTATTTTTACTGTTACTGTCTCAAAAAAAATTTTTTTTGAACAAGGAGTACTTGTAGCCTTAAACTTCTTTCTCATGCGAAAGTCTTTTTGCACGATAGTTTTAAATACATGATATTTTGCCACCATTATGCGCATATACACTGGTGTCCAAAAGTTAAGCATAATTGATAATTATGTGAATAAAGAATGAACTGTAAATTAGAATGGCGGGAAACGTGATATGCGATTGTAAAAGGGTTATAAAATAAGGAAACAAATCAAAAGAATAATAATAATTAATTTTATTATCCAAAGTAGCAGTTTGAAAGAAAACTAAGCATAGCAAGGATTCACACTTTAAAGAAAAAATGAAAGAAAACATTAAATAAAATACTGATACTGCAGTTTAATAAGGCGTGTGGTCACCTCTGACAGCCAGGCACGCTGCACAGCGATTTACCATACTTGCTATGAGATGATGAATGAGTTGTGGGCTCAAATGGTTCCAAGCTTCTTGGAGAGCTCTCTTCATTTCTGTAACGAAGCTTGGTGGGTGCTAAAGGGCTGCAATTTGTCTCCCGAACATATCCCATACATGCTCGATAGGATTTAAATCAGGGGAGTTCTCAGGCCACGACATGCGCTGGATGTTTTCCGTTTCAAGGAAGTCATCAATCAGCACCGCTCGGTGACATGGCGCATTATCATCCATGAATATGAAGTCGACAGCACCTCGAAACAAGCGAACGTAAGGCTCAAGAACTTCGCCTCTGTATCTTTGAGCAGTCACAGACCTCGTGTCAAAGAAATGGAGGTCTGTGCGGCCGTCCATCAGGATGCCTGCTCATACCATTACCAGATATCGGTCTTGGCGAGGGGTTGTGACTCTTGGTCGACCTGATACTGGTTGTCGGGTAACATCTCCTGTTCTTTGAAACCTCTGACACAGTCTTGAGATCACAGACTGGTCCATATTCAGAATTCGAGACACTTCGGTTTGTGATCGGGAGGATTCCAGCATTCCAACGATTCTTCCTTTCGTAACCATGTTCAATTGGTGTCTTTGTGCCATCAGTCACCTTGTTTGATGGCTAACAAAGTTACTTCACACAACAGTTGCACGAAACTTGTCTGAACTGCCTATGCTGCGTGAATCGGTTTCTCCGCGTTCCGACATGCGCCGGTGTTTCGCGCAGGATGTAGTCGACTGAAAAGTTTTGCAAACACCCAATGTTTCTTCTTCACCCAATTAATATCCTCAAGAAATTTGGAATAATTTTACGAATATTTACTCCACGTTTTTCGCATTTTACGATTTATGCTTAACTTTTGGACACCAGTGTATACTTTAATACAAAAAATAAAATCTTACACGTCAAAACTGTACAAAAAATGAAGAAATCTACTGTTGAATTTTTACTGAGATATAATATTTTTATACAAATAATAAAAGTACAAAAAAGGGTTATTTATTGTTAATTTTGGAGCAATATTTTAAAATTAAAATTTTTATATAATATTTTAAAAATCAGTGATATCCTCTTCTTGTTTAGTTTACAGAATTCTGACGAATAAACTAACTTGAAATGCAAAAAAATAAATAAATTGTTAGATCTACTTTTTAAAAATGATAAAATTTCAAACCAAGTAAGTATTCTAGTTCATGCTTCATTGACACTTTTTGCCAATTTTTACAGCCCAGTGTACCAAAATTCAACGTCAAATGGGCATGGGATGAAAAGGAAAAAATAAAAAATAAATAAAAGCGAAAATAAAAGAATTCCATATCACTTGGCTAAGTGATGACTAGAATATTTTTGAAAATGTGGAAAATTGACACCCTTCATTACATTATTAGATACTGTAACCACAAATTACACAATTTTACAATAGTTTTCTCTCTAGCGGGATCTCATATAGCCGTGATATTAATTACGATCACAAATTGAGCAAAACACCTTTGTTGGCTTAGTTAAAATTACCGAAAATTGTACAAAACTTGCTACTTTTCCATCAATTGCAATTATTATAATTTTTTTAATAAATGATTTCATTTTTAAAAAACTCGATCTTAAATTTCTAACTTAAATTAAACAATAAATTTAAAAATAAGATGGGGGGGGGATGTTAATGAATTAAAAGTTCAATTTGTTTGTCTTCAACACGAATGTAGGATCTACATCTTTTTAAACTCTTGATGAGTAGTGAGTTACTTGCTAAATTTATTTCTCCTACTACTTCAGCAATCCCTTGGCGCAGTTTTTAGTTACATTTTTGATAAGTTTAAAAAAAGTTGGAAGACAAACTTTTAGAACATTTAATTAATTAAAGTGTGAGATAAATGATTTCAATTTTATTTCAAAATTTATTACTTAATTTCAGTTAAATGATTAATTGAATTTTTTAAAAATAAAATAATTTTGTGTAAAAAAAATGGCAATAATTATGCAGCAAGTGTTGTACCATTTGGGAATGTTACCTAAATGATAATTTTTGAAATAAATTATTTGTTTATTTATTTATCCAACGCCCTGCTTGACTCCTTGACCATAATGTAATGCTTGCCTAGGGTATATGTAATGTTTCGTTTCATGCAGAATCAAAGTTAGGTGGTATCATTTTCTCAAACCGAGTCAAACTACTTTTTAAACTAAAACAGGAATAGTCCAGTCATATTAGTCAAAAATTAGGGTCAACTGCGGAATGAGAGATAATAAGCTGAAAATTTGTATAGACGTTTATTTTGTCACTTTAAATGTTATCTCAAAAGTCCCATAAAATCTCGTGTCCGCGTCTTTAGATATTCAAGGTCAAAGGTCAAGAAAACCGGTGTTTTTTTTTGCAAATATCTCGTTTCCTATGGCTTTAATGCTATTTACATTTATTATAAATATTGTAGAGAATAAAGTTTTTTATAACTTTAATTGAAACATTTTTTTATTCACCAAACCGTTTTTGAGATAGAGGGCGATGAACGCGCAACGCTTTGCTATCTACAGCATAATGCAAGGTCAACTGTTAGTCACATGATATAATACGCCTTATAAAGTCCATAAACCTTAAAAATATATATAGTTACAAACATTTAGCATTTTTTAATTATTACATTACATTTTTAATAGTTTTCATTAATCAAGTTTATTTTTTTTAATAACCCTCATCTGTTCGTAGAATATTTCATCGTTTCCTGGTCGAATGGCTTTCTCGAACAACTCACTAAATATAATAAGGATTTTTCTACTTCTCAAGTTATGTTTCTTCCTTTTATTGATCACCTTGCCAGTAACGTAGACACAATTTATACTACTTTACATTGTACTGCAAATATTGCCAAGTTACAGGGCCAAAAAACGTGTTTAATTGCTTTTGATCAAACTCTCTGCTCTAAAGTTCGTGAAATAGTTGCTGCACCAGATGCTAACTCAGAAATTTGTAAGATAGTTGTTAAATTTGGAGAATTTCATATGCTCATGTCCTTTCTTGGATCCATAGGATATATAATGGACGGAAATGGACTCACAAAGAAGCTCTAGGTAAAAAATATGCTACAAATTCAGTCGATAAAATGTTGAATGATCACGCTTATTCTAGAAGTATCAGAGGTCATGCATTATTACGACTTGTATTATTAATGATGATCTTCGAAGACATGAAGATTGAATATTGTGTGTTAAATGAGTTAACTGAACAAATCAATTGCCGAAATGTTTCCTATAAAGGTGTTGAAGAGTGTGTAGGTAACTCGAACTTATTTATTGATCCATTTCAGAATAAACTGAATGAATAAAAAGCTCAATGTCTTACAGCACAATTATGGGTACAATATTTTGAAATGGTATCAATAGCACTCGACTTCATTCACGCTGAAAGACTGGGACTTTTCAAAAGACATCTTAATGCTGTACGAAGAATGCCGCTGTATTTTCATGCTAGAGATCATTTTTTGTATGCGAAGTCTGCATATTTATATCTTCAAGATATGATCGATTTGTAAAATACCATAGATGGAAAGAACTTTAAAAATGGATTCTTCCCCGTGAAACGAACAGAGAACTTTAATTCTGGTACATGGACAGATATGGTTATCGCACAAAGTCTAATGAAATCTATGAAGACAGAGAGGGAGTATCTCGCGGTCGAAGTACGCAAGAAAGTGTTTTATTATGTAATTGGACGTTTGCTACGTACGCTACAAATACAATTTGTGAGGAGATTGAGAAGTTTTATACCATTTCCTTAAACTCTACTGAACAACACGTTAATGCTAAGGATTCAAGAGCAAAAAGAGATAATACTGATGTAAGTAAGCTAATTGAATGGTTTACACTTCATAATTCCTTTCTAAATACGCAACAATTGGTATCTTTTAGCTTCTGTAATGGTTGGAAATGATCAAATTAATTGTCACAAAGCCCATGAAATCAGATTAGAATCAATGGTAAAGATAACTGGTTTAAAATTTAATGAAATAAAGTTAAAACGATCCGATAAAGTTTTACCGCTTTCGATTGTCAACAAAACTGTCAAAATTAACGGTTGTAGAGTTTCAATTGATTTATTGCTACTCTTCTAAAGAATAACTGAAAGCAAACAAGATTGAATGTAATACTCAAGAATATCTCCAATATGAACTAAGTTCATATTCATCTCCTTTATTTGATAATTTTGGCATGTGAAAAACCACGAAAGTGACATAATATGTCAGTATGACTCCTGTCGATTTTGACTCCGATGAGAATAATGTAACATACATTATCGATGGTGGGTTTCTTCTGCATCGCGTGGTATGGAGTAAAGACGATACTTTTTCGATAATTTTAGATAAATACGTAAAATATTTACAAAAACATTATGATTCTAAAATTGTAGTTGTATTTGATGGATACTCGGACTATAACAAAAACATAAAAGCAATGGGTCAGCTAAGAACTGCTGCTTTATCAAAATCGAATGAAGTTTGTTTCGACGAAGCAATGATCGTATCAATTAACCAAGATAAATTTTTGTCGAATCAATGTAATAAAAATTTTTTTATTAACATGTTGATTGGAAAATTAGAATTTGTTGATATCACGACAAAACAGGCCAGAAATGATGCGGATGTTCTTATCGTAGAAACAGCTATTGAAGAATCGGAACATCACAGGACTGCCGTCATAGTAGAAGATATTGATTTGCTCGTCATTTTGATTGGACGTATTCAAACACATCAAGAAGTGTTCTTTAAAAAAGGTGGAAAATGTAATGTTAAAACTCAAAAATACTCTCCCAAAAGTTTTGATAAATATCCTCATTGTAAAAAGCACATTTTATATCTCCATGCATTTAGTGGCTGTGACACATAATCTGCATTTTTTAAAAAATAGAAAAAAGCTTTCATTAGAATATTAGAGAATGTTCTGTATTTGGATCAACTAGAATCAAATGTCTTGGATCAAATATTCCAAGAAGAAAACTGTCCTGTACAAACATTACATGAAAATGGAATACGAGTCTTGTTGGCGATATACACTCATGTCCATTAATTAAAGATAATTCAGAATCACACAGAAATTGAACTCTAAAACAAAAATTTCACCTGTAGAATTATCACACACATCTTGAAGAAGAATATGCAAATTACAGGAAACCACCAGATGGCGCGGATAGTACGTCACAATGACGAGAGTGTAAGAGAGAGGTATATAAGGAGTGGTGGCAAAGACAAGCGCTTTAAAAGCCTTTCAGTGCAATAACTGCATAGTTATGGCACAAAGGAAGCATTTGGATGATTTTTTACGTGGTAGAATTATCGGACGACTGGAATGTGGACTAACCAGCTGGAAGTATCCGAGGAACTTGGAATCGCCCAGAGTGTCATCTCCAGGCTTTGGCAACGATTCCAAGATGATGGTAATGTGAGTAGATGTCACAGCACAGGTCGCCCCCAAGTTACAACGCTGAATGAGGGCCGGTATTTGGCAGTTACTGCCAAAAAACAGACGGAGCACAGCATCAGACCTGTCTCGTCAGCTCTCTTCAGCTACAGGTGCGACAGTTTCAAGGCAGACCGTGTACAGACGCTTAGGGCACATTGGTCTATATGCTCGTAGGCCTGTCAGATGTGTTCCCCTTACCGCAACTCACTGTTGCCTGCGATTAACCTGGAGTAGAGAGCATGCATTGTGGACACCGCAACAGTGGTCTTGTGGGATGTTTTCCGACGAGTCCAGGTTTAGTTTGCAGCCTGATTCTTGCCGGACTTTCATATGGAGAGTGCCAGTTACCCGTTACCACCAAGAGAACACCATTAAACGACACCGTTACGGTGGTGCAGGATGGCTCGTTTGGGGAGGAATTATTCTTGGTTCCAGAACTGACCTGCATGTTCAGAGTGTAACGATGACAGGCCACATCTATCGGGGGATGTCATTCTGGAACAACATGTACTTTTGGTTCGGGGTGCCATGGGTGCTGAATTTCTGTTTATGGATGACAACGCCCGTCCTCACAGTGCAAACATTGTTGACGAATGCCTTCAATCGGAGGATATCACCCGTATGGATTGGCCAGCATACTCACCGGACTTGAATCCAATAGAGCATGTGTGGGATATGCTTGGCCGACGAATTGCAGCCCGTCAACCACCTCCCACCTGTCTACCGGAACTTCGGAGGGCATTGCTTAATGAGTGGTGTGATATTCCCCAAGATCAGATTGATAATTTGATACTCAGCATGCGTAGGCGTTGTAAGGCCTGTATTGCATCGTCCGGGAGACATACTCCGTATTAACCATCATACTAACCATGTTATACTGTTTTTTTGTAAATAGGTTCTTTTTTGGAATTTGCTCCAGGGCGTAAAAATCGCAATTTTTACTAATTATGTCAAACATATAGCATCTTTTTAAATCTTTACCTTTTGTTTAATAAATAGACTTTACAAATTAGTCAAATTTGTTTTGCTTCTGTCTCTTTCTTTGCATGAACTTCATTAACCTTAATTTATGGACATGAGTGTACAATGCTCCAAAATCTGAGAAAAGTATTGATAATCTTCGTTACACTCAATTCATCATGTCAACAAAGTTCAATAAACACGTGCAGTTATAAAATCTTCCATCAACAAGTACAGAATCTCATCAACACATCAGCAGTGTATATTATCAAGTTCAAATTTGGTTAAGGAATGATTTAGAACCCCAGGAATTTGGTTGGATTCTGCGGAATGAATTCTTGGAATCGATTACGACAATATTACCGCATGCTCAGATGAATTACTGAATACAATATTTTGCAACTGCAAAAATGGTCGTGGTTCACGCTGTGGATGTAGGTAATCGGGCTTGCAATGTTCTTCAGCTTGTGACGATTATAATGGGCAAGCTTGCTTCTATGTTTCACGATATGAGAGCGATCTCGATGAAGATTGTACTTTTAATCCCGAAATTCCTCTAGTTTTGGAGACAAATACCCTTCATAGCGAAAATAATGAGAATGAATAGGAAATTTTCGAGGGACTGGAAGACAATGAAGAAGAAAGAGGAAGAAAGAAAAATAACATTCATGTTCGTCTTATTATTAAACTTTTTATGAAACCTCTTCACACATCCTAATTTCAATTGTAATAATTATATAAAACGATATTTCTCTCTCTCTCTCTCAAAATAAAAATATAATTAAAAATTACTTGCTTTATTTCTTTTTACTACTTTAAATGTAATAAGTATATATAATAATAGAATATAATTAAAAAATACCTTAAGCATATACAACTTTTGAACTACGTGAACATGTAAGTGTTATAAAAGAAATAAAGACTTGCTGAATGAAAACTATTAATAAATCTAATGTAATAAATTGTAGAAAATGCCAAATATTTGTAACTATATATATTTTTAAGGTTTATAGACTTTATACGGCGTATTATATCATGTGACTAACAGTTGACCTTGCATTATGCTGTAGACAGTTAAGCGCTGCGCGTTCACCGCCCTCTATCTCAAAAACGATTTGATGTATAAAAAAAAGTTTCAATTAAAGTTATAGAAAACTTTATCCACTACAATATTTAAAAAAATGTAAATAGCATTAAAGCCATAAAAAACAAGATATTTGCACAAAAAAAAAAACGATTTTTTTGTTCCTTGGACCTTGAATATCTTAAGATGCGGACACGAGATTTTATGAGACTTTTGAGGCAATAATTAGAGTGACAAAATAAAGGTCTATACAAGTTTTCAGCTTATTATCTCTCTTTCCACAGTGAAACCCTTATATGACTGGACTAGAAGAGCTTTTGCTTGATTTGTGACTATGATTAATAGAACGTATGTGAGATAATTGTAGGGGAAAAACTACAGTAAAGTTGTGAAATTTGGGGTTTCAGTATGTAATGTGTGTCTGTTCCTGCTTCCCTCTAATCCATCTTGTCTACTCTCGGACCCGGCTAGATGTGTGGGAAGAACTGAATAATCAGTCGACATGATTCACTCTAATTATTTTATTGTCACAAAACATCAAGCAAGCACAGTAATAATCCAATTAAGAATGTTGATCAGTATTCAGAGCTCGAAGGTGAGACCCGTTAGCCTGGGGACAATATTACCGACCCTCAACTGATTCCACCTATACAAGCTCAATTTCAACTCCGCCACACTCACATGAGTTATTCTTTAACTTCTAATTAAATAAGGCTCACGATACCTGTACTCTTGTGAAGTCGAAGTCCTACTCTTGAGGCCTTGAACGCTAAGTTTTAAATGGATTCGATCCAGAGGCAGATTAAGGTAGTTGGAGGCCCCTGGCGGTAAAAGGTTTGAGGCCCATGGGCTTAAGAGTCGAAAAACTAATATCGTGATAAGAGTCGCTTACTTAAAATTCTCAAAATAAAGTGTATTACTATAATAAAACTCAATGGCTAAAGCAAAAATCTGAACTGTACATAAAAGAAAATTTAAAACCTTGTTTAAGAGCTTACAGTTTTGCTATACAGTTTGATTTCTCTTTGGCAAATTCATCAATTATTTTCACCATATCTATTTTGTTCAAAACATTTTATTCTGTATATAATATGGCCATGTTATTCAATTTATCTTTTCTCCCATAGTACTTCTTAAATTATTTTTAACACGTTTTAAAACTAAAAAAGATCATTCATCTGGTGCATTCGATATCGGTATTGTTAAAAATATTTTCAAAAGTTTTTCTACATTAGGATTTTTTTTACATCTCAATAAATTTCTAACGGGATTTTCATTGTATTTTTGTTTTCTTTTCATTTCTTGTTCCAAGGCGGCGCAGTTGGTTTGTCGCTGGCCTTTGCACTCATCAAGCTTGGAGCCCCTACCAGCGCTAGGGGCCCCTGGCGGCCGCCAGGTCCGACACCCGCTTAATCCGCCACTGATTCGATCACATCCGAGTGATAATCTCTTGAAATTCTTCAATTGATACTTCTATAAACTTAGATTTGCACTCAATAAACTCACGATCCTCCCCACTCACTTACTAACTCCTAATACTAGCGAATACAGAATTTATATAATAAAAATTTGCACTATCACGTTTTCTTACCTTCGGTGAAAGATGGTTGGTAAAAATGTTTCCCCAGAAGAGTCCCCAAGGGGTTAGTAATAGACACGTATAGATCCGTCACAACCCCCCTCCTAGGAGAAAACGTGATTTATCCGAGGGTTTAAGCGACCCGATAGAAATTACGTTAAAAATTTAACACTCAAAAACGATGAACTCACTTTAAAACTTTAACTCACCAACTTCTCAATTTTAATTGAACTAGCACATACAAGATTCACTAATCTAAAGGGTACTCTACTACCGATCAACGTATCTTGCATATATCATCCCTACAGTGCATTCGGCGAAAACCTAGGAAAAAAACTTGAAACAAGGAAAACAAAAAACCTAGATTATGCACTTTACTTAAGTGCTAATTAAAAAAAAATTTCAAAGAACTATTTCTTGACAAGCACCTTTTCTTCTGAACAGCAACAATACTTATCTTCTTAATACAGCCATAATACACTTCGTCTAGACAGCAATAGGTTCAGGGACTGCCTCCCTGAAATGATCAATTCTTATTCAAAAATCTGACATTATACAAACATTAACACTATACAATTTCCATATTTACAAACATAGTAGACCTTCTGCGCTGTTAGTGTTATTATTAGTTATCCTAATTACGCCGCGTCCCAAAACCAAATAATATATACTTATATACTTTAATAAATACGTACAAAAAATATATACCACTTTCAAACATACAATATGTTATAACAAAAAATACAAGTAATTCTCACATATAATGTCAAGTCTTAATGTCTAGCAAAACAAATGCAAACAAACAAATGTTTTCCACAATTTGGAAAAAATTTTACATGCAAAAGTTAATCTTTCCTACTATAAGAAAAAAGGCACTCAACGCAGTGGCAACTTTTGTACACTTTATATTTTGCGAAAAAAATTTAGACTAGCATACATGGGAAATACTCTTAACTGTCTGTCAGAGAGAAAGAAAAATAACATCGAATTATACAACCTGGAAATTCTTAGATCCATTTTGCATAGGTTCCGTCACCTACAACCGCTTCCGTACTGGCAGGCCTTGTCCTAAGGAGGTTCTCCATCTGCTCCGAACTCCTGGGTCTTCTTTACTCCGTGTGGGTATCTTGCAATTGGAAGGTTCCTCCAGGGTGGGCTGTTCTGCTGGGGGATTCTGCTTCTTGCGGCTCCCCACTCAACGTCGGCTCCGTAAATTATAAGGGCAATGTCTTTCCTGCTGGGCTGGACGCGAACGGTTGGACCTTGAATATCCAGTTCCGACCCTTCTGATTGTGCTGCCCTAGGCCAGCTAATTTCCGAACTTTCTGATTCGCCAACACTCTCCTCATTTTCCCTTTGATGGTAAACCCGCACCTGGTCTACATTTAATGTTATTTTTTTAAAAAATTTCAAAATAACCAAACTATTATTATTCACCCTTAAAACTTCATAGGGGCTCTCAAACTTCGGCATAAATTTACCCACAATTTTCTTACTAGCTGAGCTCAATGGGTGTGTTTGAACCAATACAAGATCGTTCACTTTTACATCAATCTCACGTCTCCTCTTATTGTAATACACTCACTTCCCCAAAAGTTAAGCACGAAGATGTACAATGCAAAAAAATCAACAAATACTGCTTTGATTGACACAAAATTTGGCAGTAAAGTAGCATATATATTTATACATAAAACAAAATTAATAATTATATATAGAAATGAAAACAATATTAAAATTTTGCAACTTATCAGATAATGTCATACTGGAGACTTAAACAGAATTATGTATAAAGTGAAAATAAACAGCATAAAATGAAAAAAAGGACATTAATAGGGTGTGTGATCCCCCCCTCATCTGTATGCAAAGTTTACACCTTCTGACCATGCTTTCAATTAGGTGGTCAACCACCGCAGAATTAAGCAATTGCCATTCTTCTTGTAGGGCAGTTTCCAGCTCAATAAGAGTGGCTGGAGGAAGGAAACGTGAAGATCCAGCACGGCCGAGAGCATCCCAAAGATTTTCAATGGGATTAAGGTCGGGCGAATATGCTGGCCATGCTAAACGCGCAATCCCTTCACTCTCCAGGTAGTCATCGACGATATCAGCTCTATGGGGACGTGCGTTATCGTCCATTAAAACAAAAGTAGGGCCAACTTCTGCTGAGTACAATCTCACAATAGGTTCTAGGACTTCATCTCGATACCGGACAGCCGTCACAGAATCCCGTTTAAAGATGTGCAGGTCGATGCGGTATCCTAATGAAATCCCTGCCCACACCATTATGCTTCCGCCTCGGAATGCGTGATGTTCGGTGATGTTTTAGGGCTGATTGCGTGTTCCTTGTTTACTTCATATCCTCATACGCTTGTCATCTGACTCCAGAGAAAATCTTGACTCATCAGTAAACATGAGATTTCCCCAGTCAGACACAGTCCAATTGCCATATTCCCGGCACCACTTTAATCGTGCTCCTCTTGATTGGACGGATAGAGGAACACAAACTCGAGGTACCCGGGCATACAGTCCATTCATATGTAATCTTCGGCGTACAGTAGCCGCAGATATAGCCTTACCAATGGACGCTGTAACCATAGATGTCACACGTGTGGAGGTCGCTCTGCGATTCCGCTTGGCTACAATATCAATATATCGATCTTCCGCCGAGGTCGTAACCCGCCTTCCGACAACTGTCTGGGTGGTTTGGAATTGTTTCCAAAAACGTGAAATTACAGAATGATGAACACCGAAGCAAAGAGCAACATCTGTGATCGGTTGTCCTGCTTCAATGCGCCCCACAGCACGCTAGAGCTCAGAATCTTCTATTCGTTTTCTGGAAGCCATAGAAACACGTATGTCTTAATACACATTGTACGAAAGTTTTAAACATCTTCTATCAGCACTTACATTCAACTTCTGTAACCCTTCCTAAAGCTGGCTTCTTATAAGACTGCCCATTTTGCATATTTCTTGACATGAAAGCACGATTGGCTGTTACCTAACATATTTCCATACTTCCATCTACCTCTGCAGCGAATTGCATCCTCTTCAATTCTGATTGTCTTCCGGAAATTAGCATTTTCCTCTCCGTGCTTAACTTTTGGAATTGAGTGTATTTCGCCCATTTTTCCTGCTGTTTCCTAGTATTTCTCCTAGCCTCCTTAAACAACTGTTCTATGTTACCACACACCAAGTCTGATCCGTCAGTTACCATCACTAATTTCTGAAATGTGGTAATTAATTTTCGACCTAAAAATAACTCTGCCGGTGTTTTACCAGTTGTTTCATGAACCACCGTTCGTAAGGCATAACCGAATTCCTTAAGAAATAAGTCCCAGTTAGAGTGATTGTCTTCTACAACACTAGAAATCATTTGAAGAAGAGTACGGTTATCTCTCTCAGTCTGATTAGATTGAGGTTTATATACCACCATTTTAACATGTTTTATGTTCAACCTGTGACACACATGCTCAAAAACTTCAGATATCATTTGGAGGCTGTTATCAATAATTAACTTTATAGGAGTTCCATAACGCGAGATATAATTTTCAAAAAATGCATTTGCAATTGCCTAAGCTGAGGTTTTTCTTAAGGAAACAATTTCGACCCATTTAGAAAAATTATCCGTTATCACTAAAATAAATTTATAACGTTCCGGACTAATGGCTGGGTATGGGCCTAATGAATATAAAGATTCTATTTCATTTGGAAAATTTGCTGCTATCGGAATTAAGCGACCAGCTAGTAGCGTGTTCTTATAATTAATTATCTGGCAGCGGTGACAGTTGGATACATACTTAAATATAAATTTCCTCATAAAAGGAAAATAACACGCGTCTCTTAATTTTAAATAGGTCTTTTTTTTACCTAAATGACCCGCCATTAGCGTGTCACGAAACTCTCGCATAACGTCATTACGCAGAGTTCGTGGAATATGCACCCTTAGTTCGCCAAGCGTGGCGTATACTTTGCATAGTATACCCGTCAGTTAATTTGAAATCGCGGGACCAATTTCCGCAGACTGACGCTTTAACTAAATTATCGTCCGGATTTCCCAAAAATTTATAAATATGTCCTAATTCCGGATCATTCCTCTGTTCTTCCATTAATTGTTCCTTGGACGATAAAACTAACGACCTAATAACCGCACAAGACACCTTTGCGTCCGCAATACTACCTACTGGATTCCTAAACAATATATCTGCAACCACATTTTGCGTACCTAGGCGATATTCCCATTCCATGTAAAATTCTGCCAGCGCCCACCTTATCCTTCTACTCCACAAACTCTTACTAATCGTTAATTTTGTGAGTGCTGAGTGGTCTGTTGCTACTTTCCCCGGCAGAGACCCGAAATAAATACGATATTTATTTAATGCCCATATATATGAGAGCTAAACACTCACGCTCCGTCGCACTATAATTCCTTCCGGCCATACTAAGCGTTCGAGAGGCGAACGCAATGGGTTTATTACTTTGCGTCAAAACTGCCCCTACAGCAACTGAACTAGCATCCGTATAAAGTTCAAAAGCTTTATTAAAATCAGGTAACTGCACAATTGGAGCTTCTGTCACTGATTTTTTAATGCGATTAAAGGTTTCCCCTGCACTAATTCCGATCAACCAAGCTTAGAATTCTTCCTCCTTAACCGATATAAAGATTCACACAGATCCGCATAGTCCTTAATAAAATTTTGGTACCACCCCGTCATTCCTAAAAATTTCGCTACCTCCTTCGGTTTTTTTCGAGGGTTTCATGTCAAGAATCGCTCATGTCAAGAACCACTTCCTGATCCGTTCGAACTCCGTCATTACTTATAACGAGACCCAAATAACGTAACTGATCCCTGGTAAAAGAACATTTCTCTCGTTTTAAAGTTAGACCAGCCTCTTGTAACAATCTAAAGACCTCTCTTAAATGTAACATGGTGCTCAAACGATGGAGACGATTTGATGACGTCATCCATATATACATGGACAAAACGCCCGAGAACTGGTTTTAAAATAATTTCGATCGCTCTTTGAAAATCTGGGACCATTCCCCGAGAGACCAAATGGCATGCGATTAAAAGCAAAACTATCATTCTTAGTAACAAAAGAAGTCTTACTATTATCTTTGGGGACTACCGCCATTTTTAAAATAGCCGGAGCGGAGATCAAGGGACGATATAATTTCGGTGTGGGGAATATTTATATTATAAGGTCATCTATGAGTGGTAGCGGATACCGTGGATACTTCGTTATGGCATTCAACCTTCTATAATCGATCGCGAACCTATAAGCTTCTGGGTTGTCCAAAGGCAATCCATTATTCTTCCTGCATAAAGCCACTGGAGATGCATATGGTGATTTTATAGGTATAATCGTAACCTCTTCTAACATCTTATTAACATGATAATATCTATAATTCTCTGCTTTATTCTGTCATAGCAGTAAGGCCGCGAATAGACAGGAGGGGGATCGCCAGTATCAATATCGTGATACAACACATGCGTCAGCCCCTGCTGGGTCGAAAACAACCCCCTGAAATCATTAAACAAAACATGCAACTCCTCTTTCTGACTTTTACGTAGCTTCGTATTTCATAAATCTATCTCTATCGGTTCCTCTGGTATTGGCGCCTTTTCACTTTGCGAGTCCGGAATGATTAACGATTTTGTAAAAAATTCGAATCCTATTTTTGCATGTAACATAAAATCAATGCCCAAGATGCATGGGTGCTGCATCTCAGCAATCACATGAAAATTCCACAGTTTAGAAAATTCTCGAACCTTTATCTTTAATTCAACCGTGCCTAAATTTGTCTATTTCGAACCTTGAGCAGTTACGACCTCGGCTCGCGATTTCTTGATGTGACGAAAAGAAAAATATGCGTGATATCTTTCCCCGAAATAAATAACTTCTCCGCTCCTGTATCCCACAGAGCTTTTAAAAATGTGTCATGCAAAAGAATCGGCACATACGGAAAGTCAACGGGCGATAATCGTAATGAATTGAGTTTAATCTTATTAGGAGGATTTGACTCAACTAGCTATCGCTTGCCACCTGCAACACGATCGCTTAAAAGCTTAATCCCCCGAAATGAAACTAGAGGGTTAATTTTCACGAAACCCATTTTGTAGCGGTTCTCTACTCCACGAAAGGAATATGCATACCAAATTTGTAAACTGACGTCAAATAGTTTAAAGATGGGAATAATTATCTATACCACCCCTTGAGCCCCCGAACGCCACCTAGGGGTCGATTTTTACAAAACACATTATATAGGGGATCTTTAATCCATGAAAGGATCCTGATTATCATATTTCAAGACTGTACGTCCAGTAGTTTAAAAATGGAAATATATATCTATAACGCCCCTTAACGACACTTGGGGTCGATTTTCACGAAACCCATTTTGTAGCGTATCTCTACCCTATGAGAGGAATCTGCATACCAAATTTCAAGAGTGTGCATCTAATAGTTTAGAAATCTGAATAATTATTTATGTCTCCCCTTAACCCCCTGCAACACCCCTTACGGGTCAATTGTCCCAAAACCCATTTTGTAGCAAATATTTACTCCATGAAAGAAACATGCCTACCACTTTTGAAGCAGGTAGACCAAGTAGTTTTAAAACCGATATATTTATCTGTTACGTCCCTTAATCCCCCGCAACACCACTTGGGGGGCTATTTTTCCAAAACCCATCTTGTACTGATCTCTACTCTATGAAAGGAATCTATTTATCAAATTTAAAGTCGGTGTGTCTAATAGTTTAAAAACGGAATTAATTATCTATAACACCCCTAAGCCCCCGCAACGCCACTTGGGGATCGATTTTTACCAAACTCATTTTGTAGCAGATCTCTACTCTATGAAAGGAATCTGCTTACACAATTTCAAGATTGTACGTCGAGTAGTTTAAAAATGGAAACAATTATTTATAACGCCCCTTGCGTTTCGAATTTCGCGAAATCCGTTCTTAGCGGATATCTACTCCATGAGAGAAAAAGGCTACCAAATTTCAAGTCTGTAGGTTGAATAGTTCCGGAGATATCGTGATTATTCAGTCAGTCAATGAGTGAGCGAGTCGCTTTTCTCCTTTACATATATACACAGGGTGACCATATTTAAACTGCAAGTGTTCAAGAGGTGATGGAGAGAAAACCGCTGGGAATATTCCTGTGAAATTTGGTATCTACACGTTTCAGAACATGCACAAATCAAATATGCAAAGAAAAAATCGTCATTTTCACCCGGTAGATGGCGCTGTACCGTATTTCAACGCTCACTGGTGGCATATACAACTTCCAAAACCGATAGACAGAGCATAATGATATTCTAAGAGGCATTTAAACAATATAAAATATCACTTACATTTTATCAAAATTCCATAAGTAATTTCCATCCGCTTCAGTAATTAAATCTTTACAGTATCAGATAATCAAAAATTAACGTAAATTAAGATCACAAGTTAAACTATCCATAAAGACTCCTTGAAAAATAATTCAACTATTATTTATTCAATTAAATTATCACATGATGTGCTCAATATGCGAACCATCAGATACAATAACATGTTTGAAGCATTTTAAAGAGTCATCAATTTGTTGGACTCTTTCCGGGCTTACAGGACGTGCGCTGCCCGCTTGTGCCTGGAATAACGCCCAATATTTTCCTGTTTCTTCAAATTTAGAAATCATATTTTTCCATCCATTGACACACCCACTGGACCTCTTTTTAATTCTTTCATATACCCCAGTATTCTTAAAAGTAACTGAATAATCACTACCATTCTGATAGAATAACTTCACTAATAATGCACGTTCCTTCTTATTCAGAGTCATGATTGACCATTTCTCAATGTGATCTTATTTTTATACTGTTCGATGGGCTTAAAACTTGCATATATGCCGTCCATAAGCATTGAAACATGGAACAGCTCCATCTATCGGGTGAAAATGGCGACTTTTTTCCCCTTGCATATTTGACTTGCGCGTGTTCTGAAACGTGTAGGTACCAAATTTCACTGGAATATTCCCAGTGGTTTTCTCTCCAGGACCCTTTGAACACTTGCAGTTTAATTATGGCCACCCTTTTTTCTATATATAATATCACAAACTGATACGCTCTGAGTGGCCGAACGGTTAGAGCACTGCTCTACCATGCATATGGCTCGGGTTCGAGCTTTCCGGATTCTTGTTTGTTAAATTTAACCATGACTTTCGTTATTTATTATTATGGACATTTGCAAATTATGTAAATTGAATTGATGTTAATCTTTTCGATGGTGGTTATTCTAGAACTCTCCACCCAGTTTATAAAAGTACTGCAGCTGGATAGGTCTTCAGTTGTGGTGCTGCCCGTGTAAAACACTACGACAAAAATAAATCTTGTATTGGATAACATCGCCTTGTTCCATTCTACGTGACATTTTGGTGGAGGCGCCGGGTAACGATAGCCATCGGCAACGGATATCAGAACAAGTCGAAGGCTCCAAGGGCTACCTCCAGAATACGGGTTGCTACCATGCAGAGTCCAAACTGTAAAAAGAATGCCGGAAGGTGAAACGGAAGACAGGGCAACATCAGTCCCATCGATGTATGTTACCTATCAGCTGCCACGAGAGCCTTGTTCTTTCTCTCGCTTGAATACCGAAGACGCTGAAAAATGGAAAAATGATTTTCGAGAGGATCGCTAACTACAACAATTGGGATGAAACAGTACGTCTTACAAATGTCGTGTTCTATCTAAGTGGAACTGCAAGGTTGTGGTTTGACAACAATGAATATTGATTGAAAAGTTGGACAGACTTTGAGAGACTTTTTGAAGAGAATTTCGGAAGTTCTGAGGACGTAAAAAGCTTTGCAGAAGGATTATTAAGGACAAGGGCTCAGTGTCCTGGTGAAACGCGTGAGTCTTACGTTTAGGACGTATTGTCATTATGCAGGAAAGTGAATAAAAATATGTCGGAAGATCAAAAGATATCGCATCTCATGAAAGGGGTGGCTGAAGATCTCTACCAGGTACTGATACAGAGAAGTTAGCATAGTGGATAAATTTGTTACGTGTTGCCGTGAAGATACCATGAGAAAGAAATGAGTTGTACCACTACGATATGAGAGGCTACCTAATGTTACACCCATATCAATGGCAAATAAAGAAGATCTAGGCGATCTAATTCGAAAGATTGTTAAAGAAGAAATCGAGAAAGTACTCCCACGAATTGCAACATGAATAGAAGACCGACCAAGCGATTTAGAATCCATTATCCGAGATGGAGTTCGAAGCAATTTGGTCCCACTTGCTCGAGAAAAACCTGCGCTTTCCTTTCACAGAACTCAAAGGACTGGCGGAAGTTCCTGGAGACCAAGGCCAAGACCAAGACAAGAAAATAGACCAACTCAACAGGATACCGGAAAGAAGACTGACCTTTGGCGTATTTCATATAACGTACCAATTTGCTTTCATTGTGAACGACCGGGTCACATGACTAGATATTGCTGTGATAGACGTCGTGTTCTTAGCGCAGCAAGACAAAAAAGGCAATTAGAACAATCAGAATGCTGGGATTCTGACTCTGTTTTTGACTATGGCCGCGATCCGGAATCTAACTACCAGCGTTACAGAAGTAATTCGCCAAACTCTAGACGCAATCCACAACGCCGCCAACCAAGATCTCCATTTCGTCGCTCACCTGTTAGGTCCAGTGAGGGAAAACTAAGGCATGTGACCTGCGTGGGAGGTAAGTCCACAATAAACGAAAACCCTCCAGTATACAAGGCTGCTAAACTAATCAAAAACTTTGTATCCGTCTCTGTCAATGGGCATGTCCTTAATGCCTTGGTTGATTCAGAAGCTGATTATTCAGTAGTTTCCAAACAGTTATGCACGCAACTAAGGGTGCCCATATTTTCAGAACACAACCCGATTTTTTGAACTGCCTGTGGTAAAGTTGTAGAAGCTATAGGATGATGCATGTTGTGAGTGAACTTGAATGGAGTGGTGCAACCTTTCGAATTTTCGGTATTCCAGCAATGCAGTCATGACCTCATATTGGGATGGGACTTTTTCAAAACAACTGATGCCATTATTGACTGCAGATCTGGTGAACTTCAGATTAGAGAAGTCTTTCCAAATGATCTCCAAATGAATGAAGTAAATTCTGGTTTATATGCGGACAATAACGTTGTCATTCCAGGAAACTCTATACGAAAGATTTCCGCGTTGGCTAAAAACCACGAGACCTTAGAAAAGTTTATAGTTACAGAATGAAGAATTTTGAATGGAGTAAAGAGCTTAAAGTCCCAGCTACAATTGCCACACTCTAGAATGCTAAAAAAAGATATTTGGATTGCTAACAGTTCCTCTCAGCCACAGATAATACGAGCTGGCATGTGTATAGCCGAAATGTGACGGATATTGAGGATGGATTGGTAAGTTCTTTGAACGAGAATGCTGTCAAAATCAAAGTAAAACAGCTGAGGCATCCTAGACAGTCGGTGAAAGAATTTAAAGGCCTTTTAGACCCGGAACTGCATGAGGCGCAACAAAAAGATCTTTTGAAATTGCTTAACAACTTTACACATGTTTTTGATTTTGAGAACAAAATAAGAGTCTCGAGTAAAGTAAAACACAAGATAAACACCGGCTATTGCCAACCTATTAAGCAAAAGCCAAACAGAGCGTCTTTTGAAGAGAAGAGAATATTTCAAAACGAAGTTGACCAAATGCTGAAGCTAGACGTCATAGAGCATTCGGAGATTCCATGGTCATCCCCAGTTGTTCTGGTGAAAAAAGAAAAATGGATCCTGGCGTTTCTGTATGGATTACCGTCGCTTGAACAAAATTACCAAAAAGGATGTGTACCCCTTACCCCGGATTGACGATGCCTTGGATAACCTTTCGGGTGCAAGCTTGTTTTCTACAATGGACCTTAAGTCTGGATACTGGCAGATTGAAGTCGATGAAAGAGACAGAGAGTAGACGGCTTTTATTACTCCAGATGGATTATACCAATTTAAGGTTATGCCATTTGGGTTATGAAACGCCCCAGCCACGATCGAAAGAATGATGGATAGTATCCTTAAAGGGATGAAGTGGAAGCACTGTCTATGTTATCTGGAGGATGCCATAGTCTATGCTGCCACTTACAAAGAACATCTTTTGCGATTGAGGATGGTGCTACAGTGCATATACAAGATGCTGGATTGACACTGAACCATGAAAAGTGTCGTTCGTAAGATTCTTGGTCACTTGGTGGACAAAGACGGAATTCGTCCAGATGCAGGGAAGGTTGAAGCAATTCGAGAATTTCCAACCCCCAAAACCGTTTCGCAAGTTAGAAGCTTTCTAGGGATCTGCTCTTATTATCGCCGATTTGTCCATAATTTTGTCGACATCGCCAGGCCATTGCACGAATTATTAAAGCAAGATGTTAAATTTGTATGGAAAGAAGAACATCAATTAGCATTCATCTGTTTGAAATCGCTGCTGACGAGATATCCTGTGCTTGGCTTCTTTAAACCAGAAGCTAAAACCCTAATACATACCGACTCCAGTGGATATAGCATTGGTGCTATCCTCGTACAAATACAGTGTGGATTTGAAAGGCCTACTGCTTATGCATCTCGATCACTTTCAACACCTGAGAAAAATTATCCGACTACCTAGAAGGAATGTTTAGCAGTTATTTGGGCGATAAGTAAATTTTGACCCTATATCTTTGCCACCCCCCTCCATTTACAGTGGTAACAGATCACCACTCTTTATGCTGGCTGACGAATCTAAAAGATCCATCTGAGCGATTAGTAAGGTGGGCTTTGCGTCTTCAGGAGTTCGATGTGGAAATAGTTTTCAAGAACGGAAGAAAGCACCAGGATGCCGGTTGCTTATCGAGGAGCCCACTGCTTAAAATTGAAGAACTCACTGAAGATATACCGTTCCTCAATACCATTACGAATTTCGAAAATGAGCAGAATAAAGACCCTTTAGTAGCAAATATTTGAGACGAAATGCTTAGAAAGAGAGATTCTTCGAAGTTTAATGGAATTTTATACAGAAAAAATTACGATCATTTAGGGAAGCAGTGGCTATTGTTTATACAGAAACATCTTAGAGGGGACGTATTAAAAAGCCTTCACGATGCACCGACAGCGGGTCATTTAGGGTTTGCCAAAACGTACGACCGAATCAGACGGAAATATTTCTGGCCTGGCCTATACCGCAGTGTCCGACGCTATATATATATGTGTCTCATTGTCGAGAGTGTAAAAGGCGAAGATCTCAACCTCAGTGACCTCCAAGACTGCTTCATCCAATATTGCAAGGGGATATCCCGTTTGCTAAAATAGGGATAGATTTACTTGGAAGATTTCCTCTAACAAAGCAAGGGAATAGATGGATAATTGTCTGTACAGATTATCTCACTCGATTTACTGTCACAAGGGCCCCCAAGCGGTGAAGCCACGGAAATAGCCAAATTTCTAGTCGAAGACGTTATACTGAAACATGAATCACCAAGGGAAATCATCAGGGACAGAGGGCAATCATTTTTGTCTAATCTCGTTGAAGAAGTAAATTATTTATGCTTGACATATAATTTGCTAACTACTGTATATCACCCTCAGACAAATGGTCTCACGGAAAGGTTCAATAAAACACTCGCTGGCCATGTATGTCGATGTTGACCAAAAGAATTGGGACAACATACTTCCATTTGTCACCTTTGCATATAACACCGCAAAGCAGGAGACGATAGGTTTCAGTCCATTTTTCCTTGTTCATAGACGTAACGTGGATACTTTACTAGATGCCATTTTGCCCTTTCTTCCCGATGAATCAGCGAATGATTACGTTCAGAACCTGATAATGAAGACCGAAGAAGCTAGACAACAGGCAAAAATACATCTAACAAGAGCACAAGACAAAGACAAATGCCGTTATGATGAAAGACATCGGATAGTGAATTACAAAGACGGAGGCCTGGTTTGGATATTTACTCTCATTCGCAAAATTGGATTATCTGAAAATTTTTTAAAGCGATACTTTGGACCCTATAGGGTGAGAAAAAGGTTATCCGAAGTCACTTATGAAGTGGAACCTTGTGATAGTATGTGAAGCAAACGAAAATTAAGAGACGTGGTACATGTTCTGCGAATGAAACCTTATAAAGGCCCAGACCTT
Organism: Trichonephila clavata; assembly: GCA_019973975.1. Lineage (NCBI taxonomy): Eukaryota > Metazoa > Arthropoda > Arachnida > Araneae > Nephilidae > Trichonephila > Trichonephila clavata. The sequence continues at coordinate 142,430 of BMAO01036077.1, forward strand.
CAGCTAGAAGACATTAAACGAGACAAGTCCCCAACGGAACCAGTCCCGACTGTTTTTGACAAAAGGAACCCTAAACAAGTTTACTTTGGACCTGTTACAAGAAGCCGTTCGAAACAACTACAGCGGGTCACAAACTGATACTCTCTGAGTGGCCGAACGGTTAGAGCACTGCTCTACCATGCATATGGCTCGGGTTCGAGCCTCTCGAATTCTTGTTTGCTAAATTTAATCATGACTTTCGTTATTTATTATTATGGATATTTGCAAATTATATAAATTGAATTTATGTTAATATTTTCTCTGGTGGTGTTATTCTAGAACTCTCCTCCAGATTTTTTTTATAAAAGTACTGCAGCTGGATAGGTTTTCAGTTGTGGTGCTGCCCGTGTAAAAAATAAATAAATCTTGACGACAAAAATAAATCTTGTATTGGATAACATCGCCTTGTTCCTTTCTACGGGACAATATACCTGGTGGCCCAGCGGGTAATGTTTGAAACGAAGTCCAATAGATGGCGCGAGGTGCACGTGAGTGAAGCCAAACTTGGTGCGCATGCTCCGGTGAGTGGGCAATTGTAAATGTGATGTTCCTTCAGTCTGCGGTGCGCTTTAGTGGGTGATTCTCGTTAGTAAACATGAACAAATATTCGACGGATGTTCGCGTCTTTATTGTGCTACAAATGGCCAGATGTGATGAAAATGTGAAGGCAGTTCAACGAGCATGGCAGGAGAAGTTCCACAACAAGAATTGGTCAAACAAAAGGACTATGGCAAGGTGAGTCATTTTGTGCGTTTTACGGTACAAATGTTTTCCTTTTTGCTTCCATGTTTGTTCTGAAAAATGTGTTTCAATCCTCTTCCCTGTAGACTGCATGCCAAGTTCAAACGTACTGGATCGGTGGAAGACGATAAAAAAGCTATGGCTACAGCCACTGCTACTGTGGTCACAGACGGTGCAAAACAGGTCGTCGACTTTTTCGCTGCCGATCCGATCCGATCTGTAAGGAGAGCAGCAGAAATGTTGAGAATAAAGCGTACATCACTTCAGCGAATAATGAAAGAGCTCGAATTGTCGCCTTACAAAATTCAAGTAACCCAACCTCTCAACGAAGACCATACACAAAGACGATCTGAGTTTGCACAGCTTATGCTTGAAAAACTTCAAACAGGGGAAATCGATGTAAAGAAAATTTGGTTTTCAGATGAGGCCTACTTCACTTTGGATGGCCATCTGAACAAACAGAATTATCGCTACTGGGGCAGAGAAAGGCCGGAGATCACCTGTTGTCCGAAGCCTCCACCCGAAAAAATTTCTTGTGTGGTGTGCAATATCCTCGCATGGTGTGTTTGGCCCTATTTTCATCGATGGAACTCTAAGCGCGGCGAATTACAGAAAGTTCCTGGACGAGGAGTTCATCCCTTTTCTTCATGGTCATGACTTGGTCCAAGGTCATTGGTTTATGCAGGATGGAGCAAGATCACATCGTACGGCGGATGTTTTCGAGGTGCTCAATGAGCATTTTAGCGATCGAATCATTGGGTTAGATTACCCATCGCACTTCCAAGGCGGTATCGAATGGCCCCCATATTTACCAGATCTGAACCCTTGCGATTACTACCTATGGGGTTATTTAAAGAGCAAATTGTGGCAGACAAGTCCTACGAACCTTCCAGAACTCAAAACCGCCATTACAACTGCTGTCGACACGATTGACAGTGAGGCCTGCTCACGAGTAATGGTTGGATTCCAGAACCGCTTAACTGCTGTCCTTGTTAAAGATGGCGGGCACTTCGAACCTCTTTATCATTAATTGCCCAATATGCCCATTCAATAAACGTCATTAAATTCTTCTCATGTCTCTTATCTGTTTTTATTTTTGTATTTGTTTCAAACATTACCCGCTGGGCCACCGGTATATATATACACTACCCGTTCTTCAAAATAAATAAAATACAAATTCTATCAGTGTTTTTTTAAAACTCATTTTAAAATTACGACGAAAAACATGTTTGTAACCTTAATTTTGGATATTAGCATATATATTAAGGAGGAAAGCGATTCACTCATCACGATATCTCGAGAACTATTAGACCCACAGACTTACAAATTGGCAGGCATGTTCCTTTCATGGATCACAGAATCTCTAAGAATGGATTTTTTGAAAATGGACCCTCAAAAGTGGTTAAGGGGCTTTATAGATAAATATATTCCGGCTTTTTGAACTATTACATCTACAGATTTGAAATTTGGCGTGTGCCTTTCATGGAATAAGAGCTCCGCTATAAAAAGGGCTTTTCGAAAATCAACCCCAAAGGGGAGGTTGAGAGGAGCAAGGGGAGTTAGAGGTAAATATTCCCGTTTTCAAACTATTAGACCCATAGACATGACATTAGACAAGCATGTTCTTTTTATGGAGTAGAGGGGGCTTGCGAAAATCACCCAAAGCGGGATAAGGGAAAAGTTCCTGTTTTTAAAATTTTCGACCTTCATGTTTGAAATTTAGTAATTACACTCCTTTTCTTGAGCACGGATCCACTAAAAGGTTTTGCAAAAATCGATTCCCAAAGAGGGTTAAGTGGCACATGAATAAAAAAATCCGCTTTTGAAAAATTCATCCTACAGACTTGTAATTTCGTACGCATGTTTCTGTTATTGAATATTGTTTTACTTTGAAAAGTTTTATCGGAAATTGACTACTAAGGTTTATGATCAAGAGTTTAAGGAGGGCGTTAAGGATAAAAATTCCCATTTCTGAAATAATGTACAAACAGATTTGAAATTTAGCAAACATGTTTCTTTCAAGAAGTGAAGTTTCGCTACAAAAGGGATTTTATGAAAATCCAGCCCCAAGTGGGTTGAGAATGATTAAGGGGTGGTATAGGTAAATATTCTTGTTTTTGAACTATTTGAAGGATATACCCGCGTCCTTCTTTTAATCCTTTTGAGAAATATTTGGTCTGTCATTTAGAGTTTATTCACAGCGAACCCTCTGAAGAAGAAAATCTGATTATTCAGATTAGGCCGGATATATATAGTCTAGGTTTTCAAGCTAGGGAGAGAGAATGTGAGGAAAAGGATAGATTGCTAATGATCAGATATTATTCTATTTTATAGCGCATTTCAGAGATTAGATAGTTGAAAGGAATAAGTTTAGTGATGATTGGTCACTAAAGTTCAATTATTGCTCAATTAATTGGGATAATAAATTTGATCCTGATATAAGAGGGTCGTTATTTAAAGTTTTCTCATAATTCGTGGATCTCGTGATAAACCCACATATTGCTTGGATTGGAAACATCTCTCCTCATTTGAATTATTAGAATTGTGGTGATAATTTGTGTTTTCAATAAATAAATTGATTAAATGATATGGCTAGTCATCTTTCTTTTCCTCCCCCCATCTCTAGGTGGAACTGAGAGAATATCTCAACCCTTAAAATTATTAGACCTGCAAACTTGAAATTTAGTAAGCATGTTGAGTAGAGAGATCTATCAAGAATAAATTTTACGTAAATTAACATTTATGGGGAGGTTTTGAGGCTTATATATAAAAATTTCCTCCTTTCGAGCTGCTTGACCTACAGTAATGAAGTTTTGTATACATGTTTCACTGATGTCCGCGAAGAATTCTTAAAGGGTCTATTAATGAAAAAAATTTTAGTGTTTGAAGTATTAGACTTAGACTTTAAATATGAGAAGCTTATTTGTTTTGTTAAAATTTACTAAAAATGAGTTTTTTTTGCGGAAATCCACTTTTTTTTAGATAAGGGATTAAGTTAACCTAAAAGATAATTCTACTTCAATTTTAGTAATTCGAGTCCTGTCTTTTGAAATCAAGAGATGAGAGTTACAAAAATCTTTTTCAATATATATTAATCTACTAGCCGTTACCAGCCCACTTCGCTGGGTATTTCATGATATTTTATAAGTATATCCTGTTTATATATACACTGGTGTCCAAAAGTTAAGCATAAATCGTAAAATGCGAAAAACATGGAGTAAATATTCGTAAAATTATTCCAAATTTCTTGCGGATATTAATTGGATGAAGAAGAAACAATGGGTTTATGCAAAAATTTTCAGTCGACTACGTCCTGCGCGAAACACCGGCGCATGTCGGAACGCGGAGAAAACAATTCACGCAGCATAGGCAGTTCAGAAAAGTTTCGTGCAACTGCTGTGAGAAGGAACGTTGTTAACCATCAAACAAGGTGAATGATGGCACAAAGACGCCAATTGGACATGTTTACGAAAGAAAGAATCACTGGAATGCTGGAATCCTCACGATCACATACCGAAGTGTCTCGAATTCTGAATGGGGACCAGTCTGTGATCTCAAGACTGTGGCAGAGGTTTCAAATAACGGGAGATGTTACCCAACAACCAGTATCAGGTCGACCAAGAGTCACAACCCCTCGCCAAGACCGATATCTGGTAATAAGTGCGCGACGTCAAAGGGGCAGTACTGCCAGAGCACTGGGTTCGGCGCTCATAGTCGCCACAGGAATACGAATTTCGAGACAAACTGTTTACAGGAGACTCAATCATGCTGACCTGTATGCCAGACCAGCAGTTTGCATTCCTCTCACGTCTGCGCATAAACGTACTCGTTTGAACTGGAGTTTGAAATATCAACATTGGAGTGTGGGAGAGTGGGCCAATGTGATGTTCAGTGACGAGTCCCGGTTTAGTCTGAGTAGTGATTCTCGGTGGGTAACGATATGGAGAGAACGTGAAACATGTTTTGAACCAAGAAACATAACGGAAAGACATCAATTTTCATTAAGGGGAGTAATGGTATGGGCAGGCATCATGATAGACGGCCGCACAGACCTCCATTTCTTTGACACGGGGTCTGTGACTGTTCAAAGATACAGAGACAAAGTTCTTGAGCCTTACGTTCGCTTGTTTCGAGGTGCTGTCGGTCCTGACTTCATATTCATTGATGATAATGCGCTCTGTTACCGAGGGGTGCTGATTGATGACTTCCTTGAAACGGAAAACATCCAGCGCATGCCTTGGCCTGAGAACTCCCCTGATTTAAATCCTATCGAGCATGTATGGGATATGCTCGGGAGACAAATTGCAGCCCTTTCGCACCCACCAAGCTCCGTTACAGAAATGAAGAGTGCTCTCCAAGAAGCTCGGAACCGTTTGAGCTCACAACTCATTCATCATCTCATAGCAAGTATGGTAAATGGCTGTGCAGCGTGCCTGGCTGTCAGAGGTGACCACGCGCCTTATTAAACTGCAATATCAGCATTTTATTTAATGTTTTCTTTCATTTTTTCTTTAAAGTGTGAATCCTTGCTATGCTCAGTTTTCTTTCAAACTGCTACTTTGGATAATAAAATTAATTATTATCATTCTTTAGATTTGCTTCCTTAATTTATAACCCTTTTACACTCGCATATCACGTTTCCCGCCATTCTGATTTACAGTTCATTATTTATTCACGTAATTATCAATTATGCTTAACTTTTGGACACCAGTGTATAAATTATTAATATATAAGTCCTAGTATTAAGAATTCGATTGTATTCAAAAATATATTTAAACCTGTAACTCTCGCCTCTTGATAAAAAAAAGGACAGAACTATACTAATTTGTACAATTTAATAATCTCTAAAATTGAGTATAGAATGATGTTTGCACTTTCGTAATCCTTTAACCAAGTGGATTTCCGCAAAACTAATTTTAGGTGGACCTCTACTCCATAAAATAAACATGGAAGCCAAATTTCAAGTCTAAATCTAATAGAGCAAAAACAAAATTTTTATTATCAATACCTTCTCCCCCCCCCCCCCCGTAATTCCGTTGAGACTTGATCTCCCAAACACCGTTCTTAAAGGATTTCAATTCTACAAAAGAAAAATGTAAACCAAATTCCATTATTATAGTCCTTGTTCTTCAAAAAAAGGAATTTTTTTTGTCAGCACGCCCCAGTAACCCCTTGCTCCCCAGGAGTTGATTCCCGTCAAATGCATTCTTAGTGGATCCCTATTCAACAAAACAAAAAAAAACATGCTTAACATATTTCAAGTTCGCAGGTCTAACAATTGTAAAACAGGATTTTTTTTCCTATTACTCCCCTTGACCCCTCGCAACCCTCCTTAGGTGTCGATTTTTGTTTTACTCTTTGTTAGAGAAACTCTATTCCATGAAAGGAACATGCCTACGAATTTTCAAGCAGTTAGATCGAATAGTTCAAAAACGGAAATATTTATCTAATACGCCCCTTAATCTCCCGAAATGAAACTTGGGGGTTAATTTTCGCGAAACCCATTTTGTAGCGGTTCTCTACTCTGTAAAAGGAATATGCTTACCAAATTTGAAGACTGTGAGTCCAATAAATTAAAAATGGAAAAAATTATCTATAACGCCACCTGGGGGTCGATTTTCACAAAACACATTGTATAGTGGATCTTTACTCCATGAAAAGATTCTGTTTATCAGATTTAAAGACTGTACTTCCATGGAAGTAAGCCTAATTAAATAATCCGCCAAAATAAAGTAAACATTTAAAACGTGTATTTATCAGAAAGAGATGTGTGTGATCATATAGAGAGTGCAATATATAATTTTACCATTTTTAACTTATATTTGAAAGAAGTCACGTACTTTGATTTGCAAATAAAAGAAAATCAGAAGTAACAACAATTGTCAACAACACTATTTATTTTAATACTCGTGTTGCTCCGCGTGTAGCGTGGTAGATACGAAATATAATTCGGAAGATTTAAGAGAACTAAATTTGTTGTTGAACCCCAATTTTTTAAATATGTAACCGGTACATTAAAAGAGCTTCTGTAATCCTGAATATCTTTTTAATTTGTCTGAGAGTGTTAATTAACCATTTTGGGGGTGTTTTGAAAACCTGAAATGGTATCACATTTGAAAAGGCATGCGTTCAAATCTGATACAGACTTTCTCATTTCAAATTGAGTATGTCTACGAGCTCATTTTTCAGAAAGTCTTTTTTCTCCGTGCAGGAGTTTAAAAATGGAAGTAATTATCTATAACGCACCTTAAGCCCCGCAAAGCCACTTGGGGGTCGAGTTTCACGAAATCTATTTTGTAGCGTATCTCTACCCTATGAGAAGAATCTGCTTACCAAATTTCAAAACTGTGCGTCTATTAGTTTAAAAATCGGAATAATTATTTATATCTCCCCTTAACTCCTCGCAACACCCCTTGGGGTCAATTTCCCCCAAACCCATTTTGTAGCGGATATTTACTTCATGAAACATGCCTATTATAATTTTTAAGCAGTTAGGTCAAGTAGTTTATATAAAAACGAAAATATTTATATTTTATGCCCCTTAATTCCATGCAATGCCACTTGGGGGGGCTATTTTCCCAAAGCCCATCTTGTGGCTGATCTCTACTCTATGAAAGGTATCCATTTATCAAATTTAAAGACTGTGCGTCTAATAATTTAAAAATGGAATTAATTATCTATAACACCCCTAAGCCCCCGCAACGCCACTTGGGGGTCGATTTTCACCAAACTCATTTTGTAGCGGATCTCTACTCTATTAAAGATATCAGCTTACCCAATTTCAAGATTGTACATCGAGTAGTGTAAAAATGGAAAAAATTATTTATAACTTTCCTTAACCCCTCGTAACGCCCCTTGCGGTTCGAACTTCGCAAAAAATCCGTTCTTAGCTGAACTCTATTCCATGAAAGGAACATGTCTACGAAATTTCAAGTCTGTAGGTTGAATAGTTCCGGAGATATCGTACTCAGTCAGTGAGTGAGTCGCTCTTCTCCTTTGTATATATAGATATAACTTATAAACAGTATATTTTCTATTATGTCCATGAGATACGCAGCATAATGGGCGGATAATGGCTAGCATATTATATATATATATATATATATTTAAATATATTTAAAATACCTCACACAAATATAATCAAGCAAATATTCGAAATCACATTAAACCTAGAGTACGACATCACATTTCAAAATTTCAATGGCGAATAAAAATAATGAAGATCAACATTTTCAAGCAAAATTAAAATTGTATAAGATAAAAATTATAAAATATCCAAGTGCAACCTCGGACTTAGGACCGATAAGTGGGGTTAAACTGGTTTGATGGCGCCAACCTTCCCCCTATTGCAACTTGGTAAACTAATCTGAAAATATCCAAATTCTCAAAAACTTAAAAATTTAAAATTTAAAAAAACTTTTCTTTTAAAAATTTAAAATTAAAAAAATATTTCTCTTTTCAATATCTAAAAAATTAAACTATTCGCCATTGCATTCTGAAAGATATAACATAAAAATGTTAAAATGCTAAAACAACTTAGTGCATAATAAAACAACCATAAAAAAAATCAAAGAATATGCACCGATCCTTGAAATGGTTGTATAGAATGAAAAAACCTTAAAAGTTTGAAAATTCAAAACAAGAGTGTAGTATATTCAAAAATTAAATACTTAACAACACCAAAACAGATTACGTAAAATCATCAAAAAAAAAACTCACCCCAAATCATTCTATTAATAAATGAAATCGATGAACGGTATTCCAATTTCTCAACAATTTTTCATTTCTCCTACATCAATCATAACTCCTACATTATTCATCACTCCCACTAATGCCACGCTATATCCCAAAAGATCAAAATTCTTACTTTCGAGTTTAAATATGTAATATTAGATGCAAGCCAGATTGCATTCAAAAAGTTGTTTGATTGGTCATAGAAATTTTGGTTGGTCACTAATAATTTTAAGGTATAGTCGTGTAAACGTTGGTATGTGTGTGTATCAAAATGCAACCTGTGTGTGGAATGAACATATTCTTCACAGCTGGACCACTAACAAGCTGGCTTTGTGGACGTAATGTTGTGTGGTGGATCTGTGCATTTCGCAAAACCTATCGTGGAATCTGTCGCAAGTTGCCAATTTTTATGAGTTTATATATATATATATATATATATATATATATATTACTAGCTGACCCGGCCACGCGTTGCTGTGGCTTTGTTTTAATACGTTGTATAATATTATTCTAAGCTATACAATGCAGTCAAATTAATCTTCGTTTACAATTTCGGTGAGTTGAAATTAAACAAAAACAAAATACTTTAAAATTTTGCATGTTATTAATTTCCTGTTTAAGTATAGTATAATATATGAATTACTTACAAAATTATTAAGTAACCAAATATGAAGCTTTAATTTTATAAATGAGGTAAATAACTGTAATTTTTAACAAATATTTTAATGTTTTTCTTATATTTTAAATTATAACAATAAATAATTTTAATTTAACTAATTACTAATCGGTGCACAATATTTTTCGTTTTCTTGTCTTTTGCTAACACAAATAGATTTGACGGTTTCCCTACACGGGAGCATGCGACATATAGTTGTCCATGCGAGAACAGAATAGCAACATAGATTTAATTTATAATCGAGATAAATAATGCTGATCCGAACTTAAACATAAAACATCATATTAATCCAACATTAGAAAAAGGAGTTATTGGCAATTTGCCAGCTACATTTCAAAGCACGAATCACTAATAAAAAAGATAAATTTATTATTAGCAATTTGTTGAATTGAAATTACCTAAAAAAAAAGAGAAATTTTTTTTGTGCTAACTTTTGATTCCACGAACCAATTAATAAGAAATACGATGCTTGCAATTCACTATTAGCAATCCCTATGACCCTGAAAAGAAATTTACTATTGAAGCTTTTCTTAATGAAATCACATCTGGTACTATCTCGTTTAGGATAAAATAAAACAGATGCTTAGTACTATATAAAAGTATTCATAAGTTGAGTATTAATGAATATCAAATGAAAATAAAATTTTTGACTGTTGGCAAGCGATTAAAGAAATTTGACTGTTGAAAGGTGAGCAATATTTTTGGTTATTTCATTCAGGAAAAAAAGAGAAAAGCGAACAAAAACATTATTTACGATGGTGTAACATTTTCAACTATTTCAATACGGGAATCTGGCAACGTTTTTTCCAGATTCTTCACATTTCCGGCTATAAAAAAATTATGGCGTCATTAATTGAAATAAAAACTATCCTATGTTTTAAGTTGGACGAAATGACACACCTATGCAAAATTATATTATGATCGGTTGAGTAGTTTTGGAGTCCATCGCGGACAAACACTGTGTGACACGTAATTTTTATATATAAAGATATATATATATATATATATATATATATATATAGTTTTAACTTGTGTAATTAGACTCCAAATATATATATATATATAAGTGAGCAGAATTTTTTTATATTAAGTTCCTATCAAGTTGACTTTTTTGCTTTTCTTGTAAAGAGAATCAGGTAAAAATCTTCCAATGAGAGTATAATAACAATTTATTTAATTGACGTTTATAACAGCAATTGATTCATTTGTTCTTCCCAGACTTCAACCTTTATCAAAACTTATATTTTTTTAATATTAATGCTTGCACAAAATTTGGGAATACTTCGTATTGCCTGCTCATTTAAGATATTTATTTGACTTTGTAAATATTATATTAATAGAGATTGGATTTATAAAATATGAAGTAGCCCAAGCGATTTCTTTGAGATCACAAAAAGTACTAAGGGTGAAGTAAAAATAAATCATTTAGTCAAGCTAGAAAAAAAGACCAATTTCTTTGTTCTCTTTGTTTCGGATAGTTTTCAAGCTCTTGCATAATATAGAAGGGCGCCCTATGTGTAGTTGAAAAGAGGTGCCATTAAGTGTCCATAAAATTATTCTGCAACCAGATAAGACTCCTTCTTCAATGGAAAGGAAATGGTATGAGTTCAGTTTTTAATGAAAACAAGAAGAGAAGCATTTTCCTCTAGCAATGATTACGGCTTTCCCTATTGATTTTTTCCGTCTAAGAAGAGGGTTGCGGCCATGTGGTCATGGTTAGGAACTCGTGGCCGGCGTTGTCGAGTCGTGGGTTCAAGACCTTTTGCCAGTGAAGACCCGCCGTGTAGAGAGGTTGGGAGAGACTCAAAGTCCTCCCATTGATGTGAGGTGAACGCTTAGAGATGAGGTGTCAGCTCAGGTGTTGTCCTCATATCTCACAAGATTACGAGGTCCAAATCAAATCACTAGTTTATTATACTGTGGTGTCAATCGCTTCCATCTTGACAGCTGTTAGAATACAAGAATTGGGAAATGGAATACAATCAAATCAAAGCACAAAGGTTTTAAAATTTTAAGAAGTTTTAATTTTAAAAACAAGAAAACAGTAATTTTTTTTTCATGAAGAACAGTAGTACAAATCGTTATACTATTAAAAAATTTTAGTTTAGAAGTCATTTAAATCGATAAAAGTTATAAATTAGCCTCTACAATATATCACTTTAAAAAATGGTAGTTAGACATACTGAAAATTATATGTATTAAAAGAATCACTCTAAAAGAGACACAAATGTAAATTTGGATATTAAAGTTGGATGTTACAATATCTATAATATCGTAGCGAATTTAGGACAGATTAGGGGGGTTAGAACTAATTTTGTGACGTTAACTACTCCCTTTTTGTTTGCAGTACTGACGATAAACAATTATTCTCTATAAAAAACAATTGTTCAATTGTAATGAAATTTCGTATACAAAAGCATTTGTACCGAAGATGCAAATGATTAAAATTTGGTATAAAATGAATGAATAGAGGTAGCTAAAGTGCATTGAAACTACGCACTCAACAGGTGTGTTTATAAGAAGCGATTCTCAATCTGATGGTCAAAATTTCTGTTGCATTGTGATTTAGGATACCTTTCAAAGACTGCAAAAATGCCTCGCCGCAGGATTCAAGCGCATTACGATTAACTGTCAGAGTTTGAAAGAGGTCGTATCATTGGATTGAAAGAGGCAGAATGGACAAATCGGAGAATCGCTCGTCATATGGATCGAAGCTTTGCCACCAGCTATTAAAAGATGCTGGCAAAAAATGGGTTGACAGTGGCAGATTTCAGCGTCATGAGGGTAGCAGATCGGTAGGACAGATTGATTGTCAGATTAGCTGTCGCAGCGAATGATTCATCGTTACCAATAATCAGATGTGCGACCCGCACATGAGTGTCCACCATGACCATTCACAGACGGCTGATAGAGCGAAATTTACGCTCGTAAAGACCACTAAGCCACCTGCCACTCACGCCTGCAGACTGTCAAGCCAGATTACAGGGTGTGACGCATGTGCGTCCCCCTTTGAGACATCTGGGACTTGCTTCCCACGGCCGGGTCAGTTTTAGAAGAATGATGACCACACGTGCAAAAACACCTGCAGTCGCTAATATACTGTGACAGACGTGTCTTAATTAGCCCCTGCAACCTTTGACCCGAGGGGAAGCATTTCGCCACTACCGGATGTGGGGTGTGAAAGGGGACGCGCCGAGATTGGTCAACCGCGGGGAGACCACAAGAAGGCCGAAAGAGAAGAGAGTGGAGAGCGAAAACGTCACATGGAACAGACACCAACAAGATCCCTCCCTCACAAAATTATTTTGGAACTCTAAAGTCATCTCATAGTGCAAAATTGTATATTAATGTAAATAATAGCTGTGATTTAATTAAACTAAATTATTATATTTAAAACACGCTACCATTATTGAACCAAACGTCACAAGGGGTGCTTGGCTCGATCAGGTTGGAATCATGCTGATGGGGGACGTATAGTGTTTAGCGATGAATCCCGCTTCCAACTGTGTCCTGACGATCATCGAAGACATGTCTAGAGACTCCCAGGGCAGCATGCCGCTACTGCTTTCACTATTGCATGCCACACAGGCTCGCAACCAGGAGTCATGGTCTTGGGTGCCATTTCTTTTGACAGCCGGAACCATTTGGTCGGCATTAGTGGCACACTTACAGCACAGAGGTACGTCGACAACATTCTGAGAACTGTTTTGCTACCGTTCCCTTTGCAGTACCCTGGCCTATTTTTTCAGTAAGATAATGTCATACCACATACGGCACGTGTTGCTATGAACTGTCTTACAGCTTATCAAACACTTCTTTGGCCAGCCAGATCGTCAGATTTTTCTCCATTCGAACATGTATAGGATATGATGGGAAGGCGACTGCATCTACCAGGGAATGTTGATGACCTGGACCGACAATTGGAGCAAATTTGGCAAGAAATACCGCAGGAGACCATCAGGGGGATTTATCACTCTATGCCACGTTGTGTGGCGGCTAGCATCCAGGCTAGAGGTGGGTCAACACCTGATTGAAGTTGTAACTATATAACTCTGAAATAAATAACTCAATCTTTTTGAAATTTTAATCAATTTATATTCTGTACATAATCTTTCTACTCACCAATTTTTGTCTCTACCAGACAACTCGTTCTTGGTGCTTCAGTTTTTGTTTTTTTGTTATTTTTTTTTTGTTATAGATGGTATAGTACAACTTAATTTGCAGAAAATGAAAACTATTGGAACAAACAAAGGAGCTAATTTTTATCATTTAGAATAGGAGAAATTCACATATATAGAAGTGGACAAATTTCTTACGAAAGTAAATACAATATATAACGAGTACCAAAGTAAAAACTTTCAGGCTGTGTGATAGGGGAATCAATAATAATCTATGTAACGGACATTGGGGTTCTTGTATGGTGCACATAGTCCTTTCGGATTCAACTCTCGTCTGTAAAAAAATGATGAGACATGGATTCTTTACTTGCCCAAAAGTAACTACTTGCTCTGAATTTTGGTTAAAGACTTGATGAAAGTAAAATTTAATACCTTTAATGTTTCATAAATTAAATTTATGAGCTTAAATTTAAGAAATAAAAAGATATATTGAGCAGTAAGAAAAATCTATCTAAAAAAAGGATTGTGCCAAGAAAAAATTTATAGAAGAAAGTGGGAAGTGAATGCTTAGCCAGTTTGAATGCCGCAAAATGTCCGAGGTGAAAAATGAAAATTCAAAGTATGAGAAATACCGACTTTACCACAAACTCAAAATAGGCGGTTTTAATTTTGCATTTGCTTTATGTGAAAAAAGGAATTTTCCGAAATTTGATGAATTTCTCGACTCTAGCGAGCTAAGGGCAATTAATTCTATATTGGCAGTTAAAACGGTCGTCAATTCTGAGTTTGTACTTGAATTGCTTATTTTAAAATATGATAGAAGAAATTTTGAAAAAATTTATATTAATAAAATGTTTCTGGATCAATGAAAATTTCTGTCAGGGGCAAATTTATTCATTTTTGCATGGATCAATTATCAATAGTTTTGAAATGCTTAAGGCCTAGTTTTGGAAAAAAGCTTTTATTGTTGAAAATATTTAATAGCTGAGTTAAGATTTTTATTTATCATAAACCATCTAGAGCTGGTAAGATTTACAGTGCAAAACCACCAAATAGAGATAAAGGCTAATCTGCACGGAATCTGTAAATTTAATAAATATATAACTTGCTTCACAGCCTCCACTATATCAAACAACTTTCTTTTATTGTGTATGCGAAGTTAGAATAAGCAGTGTTTTCCTAGCTCTTGATTCTATTACAGGGCTGTTCAAAAGTTTAAACACACCGTGGTATGATTGAGAGAGAGTTCATTAACTTCTCACTTTAAGGCAAAACGAGGGCTGTTGAAAAAAACCGCGGCAATTCACTCAGAAAAACAAAATTCATTGAATTTCATTGATATTTTTTAAAAATAGATTCTTAGAGAAATTTTAAGGAAATAATAAGGCAGAAAAACTTCGAAAAAAAATTGGAACAAAATAGTCTAAGATCTACTAATTTAAATTTAAGTGCCCAAATATCCGCTCATTTATGAAAGTTGTAGAAGGAATGGCACTACCAAAGGGTAGTTTTTTTTTATAATATATCTATTCTATTATATATTTACTTGTTACATATCTACATATTTTATAATCTATTCTATAATATATTTTTAAAAACTAAGAATTATCCATTCTTAGAAAGATGAAGAATTCAACACAATTTTCGTACGATGAGGTTTTCAAAATTTAGGGGCTAAAAGCTGAAGAAAAATCTGTTTATGATATATATATATATGAAATAGAAGATGGCCGTTGAAATGTTTCTTTATAATATGATCGCTATTGTTGATGATTTCTTTGGCTGGGATTGACGAGGCAGTCCTGTGATTAATTAAAACTATTTATTCCACATCTTAAACACATAAAACATTACACAATACGCACACACACAAAACAAGCTGCAGCCGGCTACATGTTGACGCAGACAAAATACAGAAGCGAATGGCTTAACTCCTATCCTGGGACAACTTTTGGGGAGACTTTGGTTCGGCTTAACCTTAGCCCTTTGCTGCATTTGTGGTCATAAAGATTAAAAATTTTAAGAAATATAGATATGATTTAAATACTTGAGAAGTTAGAAATTACTTTGAGTGAAAAATAAATATATTAATTGAATAGTATATGTCTGTGTATGTGTGTATTTAGTGATAATGATCTCAGATTGATGAAGAAAACTGAAATACAATGTCGGCCTCTGCTAGGAGCGGTCGATGTAATCTTTGTGAGGTGGAGAAAACGATCGGCGCAGGGAACCTGCTCCGTCGAAAACTGCCCTCGGTCTGCTGGTTGAAACGAAACGAAACGAAAATTAGATGGTTCGGGTTCCAGCAATAATTGCTTATACCCAGTATCCCTGAAGATAGGGTGAAAAAGAACAACCATTAGACGAGAGACGCCTCCCGAAGGGAGGCAAATTGAGAGAGGTGGTCTGCTGGTTGCCGTTCTGAGTCGGGTATTTAATGAGTGTTGGGTCAGTGCGCGTTGACCAATCGGGTACAGAAGCGGTAGAATGGTCGATGGGGCACTTGATCTCAGATGAAGTCTTAATCCCCTATCTTGTGTTGTTGTTGAGCATTGTTAAATACACTTGCCATGATTAGTGGGGAAAATATTAAAGAGATGAAAATTTAAGAAAACAGTTAAAATAAATAAAATACATTAGATTGCCACCTATGGAAATAATAAAATTTAGAATAATGCTGGAGCTCATTTTTTGTTTGCGTTTGGATGTGTAGAGACTAGTGTGGAAAGATCTGTGTCGACCGCGGCTAACTCCGAGACCGGAGGCTAGCGTTTGGTCAGCTTAGCCTAGAGTGGCATAATAGCAAGCTCGGTGACCGGGAGAACCCGGCACCTTGCTCGCCCAACTGGTAGTGGTAGAAAGATTTGGGGTATATAAGCTGTTTAGGGGCACAGTGCGCTCGTCCAATCAGGGAACTGCGAGTCGTTAGTGGGTGTAACCGAAGTTGGAGAAAGATCAGTGAGTGAAAAATTTGTCAGAGTCGGGGAGGGCGAGAGCCTCTCTCCCTATTGGTCGAGCAGGTCACCTCCGATTGGAGGGATGAGATGCTCGGAGAAAATAGTTTGTGAGGACGGTGAAAAATGAAAATTAAAAGGATTTTGAGTGAAAAATAGGAGTGAAAATAATTAAAGTAGGATATTACGAGGTATATTAAAAGAGGGATCAGGATCGTAGATTTCAATCTTACGGAGAGTTCTGTTATCAATAAGGGGGATGTTAGTAAAGAAGTTAATTGAAATTCTTTTCATGAATTCCCGAATGGTTGTGATGTTTAACGAAAACCTGAGGTCTTCGTTTCTCACGAACCATCGGGCGTTAGTGATTTGTCAAAGGGTACAGAAGCGAAAGAGAACGATCTCCAGGAATCTCGCTATTTATAGGCGGCTCAAATCACATGATCTTAGTGGGTAGCTAGATGTAGTTTAAAATATTCTCTTTAGGCGGCTGGCTAATTTATTATTAAAATGTGGGTCCTGAAGGGATGGACCAGATAATTAAAAGGTATTTAAAATATTATATTACTGGGAATTATTACATATATATATATATATATGTGTGTGTGTGTGTATTTTTTAATTTTTATTAAACTGTTGGGGAAAAGGTAATCATCAAATGATATTTCGTGATGATCAATATCAACTGAAATCAAAATCTAAATGGTCTCAAATGACCAGTGAGCTGATGATAAATAAAGATGAAAACTTGCCTCAAATCAAATTGGTTATACAAATCAAATTCAAAATATGTTGGTTTTCTAAAGTCTCAACGGATGCCCTATATTAAAGAATTGCAGAAGGCGGGAATTGAAAAAGGTTTAAATCTTCAAATCATGCTTACTATATCATTATATACAAACTTGATTGAATTGGGCCTGACAACTCACCTTTCATACACAAATTAATCTCTACAGGTCATTTTTATTGGCGAAGAAGTAGAACCTAGATAATCCCGACGTTATATTCTTGCAACTGGCTTATGTTTGTAAATATCCTTTGAGTCAGTTCTTCCGACTTCAGAATAGTGGTTCGGTCATGGTATGAGTGGTTTTAAATTTAGCAGGCAATTTCACTAATTTTTTTGTTGGGAACACAAAATTCGAGTGTAGTATACCAGTAAACTCACGAAAGTAATTTAATACCATTTCTCAAGTCTAATTTAAATTTTCAACATGATAATGCAACCACCTACATATCCAAGTCAACGAAAAAGTGGCTAAGCAGACATACAAAAATAGTTCTTGATTTACCTGCTTTTAGGCTTGACTATAATCTTGAATGCATGGAGCGTTTTTGTAAATGTACATGCCGATGGGAAACAACATCCCTTTGTTTTTGAACCTACAGAGGTGATTGAAGAAGCGTGGTTTATAGTATTGAACCCGAAATTTTACAGAATCATGTGCTTTCAATGAGAGATCATGTGACTCAACAAATAAAAATAGTAGGAACTGCATCGATTATTAAAATTGTTCCTTTTCTTATAAAAAAAAATTCCGAATTATTTATCCATGCTTAAACTTTCGTGACTTTGATTTATTTATTGTCATTTTAACTTACATTACAACGAATTCATTATAGATGTGTCCTTTCGTTTTCAAATTCCTACTAAAAATGTTTCCTATCCATACCAATAGGAAATAATACGAATTACTATTTTTGTCTTAATACTGTTTTATAAAATGAAAACTTTTGTGCAGCTCTGTATTCATTCACTATGTTAAAAATGAAATACCCGTATTTTGTTACACTTTTCTCCCCGTATATTTCTATTCGTATTTGATGTCCACTTCACATAGATAATGTTTCATTATTTGAGCTGCACTAATAGCTACCTCTTACATAAATGTATACAGATCGAATTCTTTTTCATGAATGTTAATTTGCATTGATTTATTCTACCTTACTTAGAAAGAACGGAAGAATCAGAAGATCAAAGTCTATCTTTATAAAAATTGTTATCACCATTCTTTTTCGATGGAAGGAAGGTTCTTGTTATTATAATAAAAACAGAATAATTCATTTAAAACAAAGAGATTGAGGAGTTAAAGACAAAGCAGGTATATTGTATTAAAGAGAAATGTGTTAGATTACTACCATCCATGTGTTAGGATTGTCCATCGTTGATGCGAACTATTTTTAGTAATGAAATCAATCTATTTTGGAAAATATAAGAAGCATTTACCATATCACAGAAATATCAGCTGAAGAATTCTAGAATTACGTCTATGAAATATTTCGTTTAAAAGTCCATATGATATGATTTAATCAAAATTTATATCAAATTAATTAATACTTTTTACTTTACTTTCACTGAACAAAATTTTAGTATTATTGATTCATTGATTTTTAACATCGCATTGCTAAGCAATACGAGCGATTTTGGTGATGGGCCTCCTAATTTTCAGCTTCGGTCAATTAATAAAAACGGCACGTAAGCTGGCTACTCATTCACCAAATTCTTGCACCTCGTCAACGTGACGACTTTGAGTTCCGATAGACCAGTGGCGTAACGTGCACCCCCGCAACCCCCGCACTGCGGGGGGCAAGGCTTCTAGGGGGCCCAAAGCCTGACTGACGCTATAAACGTAGATTTTCTACAAAATTCACTTCACATTTTTTAAAATCGAATTTTTAAGCGTTTTCCAATCAGCGATCAAACGTCATTCATTGTCAAAACTTCCATACTCTCATTAGATATCTCTTTAATCCTATATAGCCAAATCAAAAAACTTTTTCTTTTCTTTTACTGTAATCCAGGCGACGAGAGAAACTTTTCTGAAATTGGTTTTCTTTTTAAACCTAAATTACTAACAAATAAAAGAAACGTTAGACGGAGAATCGGATAAAATGCTAGGAAGATACAAAAATTCAACACACTTATCATCACGGTATACATTACGTTAGCAGTAGGGAGGGGGGGGGGAGATATGATTTACTTTTTAAGAAGCAGCAGAGAAAATTATTAGCGTCTTTATCCCCCCCCCCTATGTGTTTCAACTTCATTTAGCAAAGTCGTAAATAACGTACATCTGTTATCAGAGGCGGATTAAGCTAGTTGGAGGCCCCTGGCGGTAAAAGGTTTGGGGCCCCCTGGGCTGAAGAGTCGAAAAAATTCGCTGACCTTAAATTCTCAAAATAAAATGTATTGCTAAAAAAATTAACGGCTCAAAAAAAACTTTTAACTTTATTTTAAAGAATTAAAAAAAACCTTACTTAAAAGCTTAAAATTTTGCTGTATAACTTTACGTCTTGATTTTTCTTGGGCAAATTAATCGAAAATTTTTGCAGTATCTATTTGGTTCAAAACATCTTGTTCTTTGTATAAAATGGCCATGCTGTTCAGTTTGTCTTCTCCCATACTACTTCTTAAATAATTTTTAACGCGCCTTAAAACCGAAAAAGATCTCTCACTTGATGTATTTGATATCGGTATAGTTAAAAATATTTTTAAAAATATCTCGACATTAGGGAAAGTCAAGACCATTTCTTTTGCAAATCGATAAATTTCTATTGGAGTGTTCATAGTATCTTTGTTTTCTTTTAAAAACAGCAGATACTGATCCAATTCAACGTCAAAATTAAGTGATTCAATATCGTCTTTGTAAATATCCTTTAATTTTTGAACAGCTTTCTTAATTTCAGAAAACCTCTCGTCAAAAAATACAAAAAAGGTTCTATAACAGTTTTATATATTCCAGCTCTTCGGGATAGTTCTGCATTTGTCCTATCGCATATGGCATAGAATGAGTTGAACAAGAAATGTTCCCTATTTTCAAATTCATGACCTTCTTTAGTTTCACCGAAAATAATTTTTCTCTTTCGCTGCCTGCAAGCTTGTCCAACTTCCTTTTCAAATGAGAGCAATGATAAAGCAGTTGCTTCTTGTTCTACTTTTCCAAATTCATTCCTGAGATTTTGTATATAATTTTCTAAAGATTTCAGTAGATTAGATCCTTTTCATAGCTCACACCCAACTGATTGTAATGCTTTTCTAGTAGCACTCACCCTCTGGAGTATGGTATCCCAAATCACGGTCATTAGGGAAGTTTCATACTTTCCCATATGTTTCAAAAGTACCCAATGATTAAGTTGGCTGTACGCTAGCCTCCGGCAACGGAGTTAGCCGCGGTCGACTCAGTATTCCACTCTTTTACCAAACACCCCAACGCAAACAAAAATAGCTCCAGAAATTTTTCTTTGCATTATTATTATTTCAGGTCGCAATCTAATGTACTTTCTTAATTTTAATTTTATTTTTAAATTTTTAACTTTTAAAGTTTTCATACTTTTTTCCACCTCCCAATAAACATGGCAAGTGTAATTTTTAATGCTCCCTCAAATTCAAGATAGGGGATGAAGACATCAGAGATCATGTACCCCCAATGACCATTCTACCATATTTCAAAACAGAAGTTGCCTCCAGTATTGTGATCTTCTTCTCCTCATTTGTATCACGGATTTCAGCCAGGGCCTCTTTTATGTGTGTATAACCAAGTCTTATAGCTCGTACGGCATCTGCTCTTGCTGACTATAGTGTATCTGAAACTTTTTTCACAGATATTGCATGTTTACTCCTTTCCAGATTTTTATTTAAAATTCGCCATCGATGGGTTGACACAGAAAAAAATAGAATAATTTCTGTACAAGCATAAAACATTTAATTGCATCGCTACAGCTTTCTGCTGCTAAATTTTCTACTAAATTTAAAGAATGACTGGCTATATAAACTGCACTTGGACTGTGTTCTTTAATACGTGCCTGTAGATCTGAGTACCGCCCGGACATATTAGACGCATTATCAAATGATTGCCCCCCCCCTCTGCAATTTTTAATATCCAGTCCAAATTTAGCTAAAATTTCTAAAGAGCATTAAATTTTTCCCCCCAAACTCTCATAAAATTACATTTTATTTTTTTTCAAATTTTCTGTGTGATGGAAGTGTGAAATTTCCTATTTAATACAAACATATTTTGTTTAATTCTCTTACTCTTTACAGAAATCATAGTTTTATTTCTAGAACAAAACGTAGCTTAGCTTCCGGATTACTTATAATTAAAATTATTAAAATGTCTCAACCAAAAGAAAGCATTAAAAAATTCTAAGGTTTTCTTTTAAAAACTGGAAAAACAATTATAATACTCTTGATTTGTAAAGTTTCCTTTTAAAGTTTCTAAATATAAGTTAATAAAACATTAACTGAATACAAATGTTTTTTACACATTGTAATTTATTATTACTATACATCAGGGGTGGCCAACCTTTTTGGGAAGCGTGCCACAATCTGATAAAAAAAAATTACGCGTGCCACTTTCAACTTTTCCATCAAACTAAAAAATATACAAAAGTGAAAAAATGTTACTTATAGGCATATTATGGGTTATTTACACCAAAAACTTACTTTTAAATGCAAGTTCTATACAGTGAAAATATAAAAAAAGAAAATGGTATAACAAATAAAACAAAAGTAGAAACTTATATTTTATTGTTGATAAATTTTTACAGGATCAGTCAGTTATCTAAGGTACAAAATAAAAATAAGCAGCTTGAAACATTTAATTTTAAATGATTACTAAGCAGTCTCTTAATGTGGCTTTTGAATCTGTAGTTTTTTTACTAAATCATCTATATTTGGATTAGTTCGTGAAGATGCTAACAAAATTAGGTGTTTTAGGTGCATATCAGTTAATTTTGAGCGATATTTTGATTTAAATACTTTCATAACAGAAAACTTTTCTTCACAAACATATGTTGATCCAAACCTACAACAATATCTGACCGCTAAATCATGTAAATTTGGAAAATTACTTGGTGGCACAAATTTCGAAAATTCGATGTAATTCGGATAATTTGCGGTTAAAATAATTTCTTTATATTTGCTTTTCAGTGTAATATGGTGCTGTAGGTCAATAATTTCAATTTGTACCTGAGGTGGGTAAGAATTAATGTCCTGAAGAGAAATCGAAAAAGGATTAGTGAAAAGTTCAGTATTTTTTTTTGTTTTGTCATCTTTAAAATCCTCAAACCTGGCACTGAAAGAGAATCCTGCAAAATAAATATAAATTTTTAAATCTATCATAGTTGGGAACATTACTAACTTTGGCAGATAATTCCTGCATGAATGGGAAATGAGTTAATTTTTTCTCCAAACTCTAGACAAAAAAGCAAAAGTTTGTTCACAAAAGAAGATATATGACCAACTAGGGTAGGAAAAATACAATTTTTTCCCTATAATCTTAAATTTAAATTGTTTAAATGTTCCATTATATCGTAAAAAAGAAAGAAAAGCTAAATCCCACAGCTAATTTTCACTCCTGAGAAGCGAGCATTCACTATGCAGTTCATTGTTTTCTTCCAGATATTCTAAAACACATTCCCTCAAACTCCAAAATCTCTCCTTTGGAAAGCCAGCGCACACTACAATGAGGAGTAACTCGCCATTTTCTTGCGTTTCTTTGGGGAAAAGCGTACTAGATCTTCGTCGATTCAGAGCACGAGCTCGTATTTTGTTGATACAGCGAACCACGGGGTCAACAACGAAAGACAAGTTTAAGTCCTTGGCACAAAGAGCTTCTTGACGAATAATACAATGGTACTTGAAAACTTTTCTTCCCAAATAATTTTCAAGCAATGCAACAAAACCTTTTATTCTGCCAAACATGCAAGGCGCTCCATCTGTGCTAACACTGTCTAATTTTGTCCATTCTACTTTGTTAATTTCAATTCCATTTTTAAGTTCCTTAAAAATTTCTTCACCTGTAGTTAAAACTAGTTGGCGCAAATCAAGAAGTTCTTCCACGGTATCAAAATTTTCGTTCGTGTAACGCACAAAGATGCTTAACTGCGCATTGTCAGTGATATCACAGCTTTCATCCAAAGTTAATGAAAAATATTTGCAATTTTGAAGTCCAGAGACAATTTGCGTTCCAACATCCTGGACCATGTCATCTATACGACGCATGACGGTATTTCTGGACAAAGCTATTTTATCAACCATATTTTTGACATTAAGATCACCAACATTTTGGGCGAAAATTAAAAGGCTGCTTTTTATTATCTCCTGTATGTCAGAATATGGTTTTTTCTTGTGGGCTAACAAAGAAAGTTCTTAAGAAGCCTTCACCATGGTTTCCATTGCGTCATTTCTCTTCTGGAACAAAGATTGTTGGCCGGCTAAAGATTTCTTCTTTTTATTGATGAATTCCTTTCGCAAATTTGATCCAACAGGATATTTGCTGTTGAAATCACTATGCAGTTGTTTGAAATGACGGTCCAAGTTAAATTTTTTTGGAACTGCTATACAAATTCCACATATCAAACAAACAGGCTTGGAAGCATTTTGATGTGTAAACAAGTATTGTTCTTCCCAGACAATTTTAAAATCACGTGCTGCAATATCCTCTTCATAATTTCTTTTCGATGTCGATGGTTTACTCATAAACATTTGGAAAATTTAAAAAAATTTAAACAACTACGCTCAACACTAAAATCTAAAAACATTTTTATAAAAGGAGAAAAGCTAAACGTCTTGCTAAACAGAGTTTAAAATCAACTGAGTCTGACAGTTAGAAACAATTTGCCAATGTTATGCTACAAATTTTTTAGGTTCCGAATCCAGCATTCTGATTTGTCATGGATGCAAGTTCACACTCCCTCTGCTGTACAAAGCGGCTACTTTGTGCAGATAAAATTACTTCTACCATATCAACAACTGCGCTCCTAATATATTGCAGAATTACTTCTTGA
>BMAO01036078.1:0-27221 GCA_019973975.1 Trichonephila clavata
TGTGACATCTACCCCTAATTCCTCTGCGAGTAGCAACATATCTTGCTTTTTCCCTTTTCCGAGAAAAGCCATTTTTGAACAATATCAGCACAATATATTTGATAAAATTCACACAATATTTACTACTCTCTAGTATCACAATAACACTGGTCCCATGCAAACACAGAAACAAACAAAGAAAAATTTTAACACTGTAATATAATCAAAATTATCAAGAAAATATAAAAAAAACAATAAATCTTAAGCTAAAAGTTGCACACAATACTCGTATTTACAATTCTCTAGAACCACAATAACATTATTCCCATGCAAGAAAAAACACTAAGTATCTCAAAATTTGTAGTAGAAATTTTAGTAAGCAACTAATACAACTCAAGAAATATAACAGTACTCACCCCTTTTGAAGTACTATCTGCTGGAACTTGGGAATACCGAAGATCCGGT
Source organism: Trichonephila clavata (assembly GCA_019973975.1). Taxonomy (NCBI): domain Eukaryota; kingdom Metazoa; phylum Arthropoda; class Arachnida; order Araneae; family Nephilidae; genus Trichonephila; species Trichonephila clavata. The sequence continues at coordinate 445 of BMAO01036078.1, forward strand.
TGACATTTCTTGCTTTAAAGATGATTTCAATTTTCACAACACACACAAAAGGATTTTCTTTATTGACGGGATAGCTTATCCACTATCAAATCTCGGCCTTCTGAGTTGCTTTTCTTTTCTCTAAAGGATAGTTTTATCCGTATTTCCAAGCTCATGCGTCTTGAGTTTTTCTACGTGCAGTTTGCAGATCTCCCGTAATAAACCAGAATCACCAAATCACCTCCTCTCACGGGTCCGGTAATCTCTATTATTTTTTTATTAATCCTCAGCGCTGGCACCACTTTCGTTAATGCTGTGACGTTTGATTCAATAATGGTAGCGTGTTTGAAATATAATTTAGTTTAATGGTCACAGCTATCATTTAAATTAATATACAAGTTTCACTATGAGATGATTTTAAAGTCCAAAATAATTTTGTGAGGGAGAGATCTTGTTGGTGTCCGTTCCATCGAAGTTTTTCCGCTGTTCTCTCTTCTCTGCGGTTCGCCGACGTCCGCGCGTCCCCTTTCACCCCCACATCCGGTGGAGGCGAAATGCTTCCCTCGGGTCAAAGGTTGCAGGGGCTAATTAAGACACGTCCGTCGCAGTATATTAGCGACTGCAGGTGGTTTTGCACGCGTGGTCATCATTCTTCTAAAACTGACCCGGCCGTGGGAAGCAAGTCCCAATTTGTCTCAAGGGGGGGGGGAACGCACATACGTTACAGTAGGCAAGTGAATTTTCTTCCACACTCATTACTGATTTATTATTCCCATAAGCAGGTTGTGATAGTAAAGGTTGTTGGAGTAATGAGGAATCTTGAAAGTTTTTTTTTATATTTTCATTTTATTCTTTAGATGGAAACATACATGACACAGGAAACACAAAAGGACAGTTAACACAAAGACACACAAAGGACGAAACACAGGCGTACAGTAACATAGTAGTTACATTAAGCAGCGTGCATTTTACAACGAATCTGGGCTTCTTATATAAAACACGGACCGGAAGTTACAAAACTCACATGATTTCCGTGGATGGATCTCGTGATTGGTAGAAAGATATCGTACGAGGGGATTACATAAGGGTTAATTAAAACACATTGAGGTTTTAATTTCAAAGAGATAAAGTTACGATTACATCCCTTTAGACATGGAAGCTAACAGTTGATTGTTGATGTGGAAGTCCCCCGCCCACACGTGTGTGAAAGTTTGAGAAGTGAGTAACCAGTTCAAAAAAGTTTCGTTCTTATCACTTGACCGTAGCTCAAATTTGCAAGAGCATGGACAATAATTCTAGATTGTATTGAAATGAGATTTCAATTGACAGAAATTATAGTTAAATTCAAGCTTTAAAATAGTTTTTGAATTTTTTTTGTTTTAATTTCTAACATTGGATCATTTTGAACTATTTCAAAATACAAAAATAATATTCTACTTTCTTGCAATCCTCTAGTTAAATTCGCAGAATCGGAGTGATGTCAAATAAAAAAAATAAAAAAAAGGGAAAAAAATTACTTTGGTTTGTGAGCGCGACCTACTTGAAGTCGCTCCCTCACTGTCTTGCCTACCTAAGGGTGTGGGGGGAAACAAAGCATCACCAGAAATAATGATTATTTTATTACTATTCAAACACCCTAATCAACCACAAGTGTAACTACAAGAGGAGACTATAGGAGTGATATACAAAATACAGCAATCTATTCTAAGTGAACAACTCTAAGTAAACAAGCACAAGTGATCTGTTTAATTTAATTCAATCTATCTTAGATTCTTAAACCTTAATCCACTAATTTATAAAAGTAGCGAAACACCTCCCTAAACTCCCATTGTGATAATGAAGTAAATCTCACTTACGAATTATCACAACAGTTCTCCTGCTCCTTCTATCTTACATTTACAAAAATTTGACTTTATATACACTGGTGTGCAATAATTAAGGACGAAGTCGAAAAATTAGCATATCAGCTGAACGAAGAGGCAGAGCGGACAGAAAGACCAATCAGGAGATTAAGTGAGGTGATGTACGGTAGCACATGCGCAGATATGCAGGTAGACGTAATGGGGGAGTGTCTGAGTAGTAAAGCATGTTGTCGGTGTAAGATTAGTATTTCTGGCAAAGAGATTGCACACCGTATATCAATTAAAATCACACCGAGTTGCTGCCTCAGCGAGAAATGGCGAATAATCAATCTGTTAGACGACATCTGGATGCTTTTACCCGAGGTCGAATCATTGGGAATGTGGAGGAAGGTCGCAGTGTGACAAGTGTGGCTGCAGAGTTCGGAATTGCTCACAGCATCGTTTCACGACTTTGGAGACAATTTCAAACTACAGGAACAGCTATCCGGGGGTTCAGTAGTGGTCGTCCACGAGGAACCACACCCGCAGATGTGACCGGTATATTGCCTTACAGGCCAGAAGAAACAGGCGGCAGACAGAGGGAGAAATCGCTAGACACACGACACAGGCGACTGGACGACCGATATCACGTTTTACCGTGGCTAGAAGACTGCACGGTGGTGGTCTGTTTGCACGATGCCCTGTACGGTGTGTACCTCTAACGCCTGCCCATCGGAGAAGGCGTTCTCTGTGGTGCCGGGAATACCGGAATTGGAGAGACAATGAATGGGGACGAGTACTCTTTACAGATGAGAGCAGATTCAGTCTGAGTAGCGATTCTCATCGCATACTCATCTGGAGAGAGCGGGGAAGCCGCAATCATCCCTCGAACATCATTGAAAGGGACAGGTATGCAGGTGGAGGTGTTCTCGTTTGGAGAGGCATCATTCTTGGTAGTCGTACAGACATTCACATCTTCGACGCAGTTTCAGTCAACGGGACCCGTTATTGTAACGAGATTTTTCTTTCATATGTGCGTCTTTTTAGAGGCGCTATGGGTCCGCAGTTCCTTTTCATGGACGACAATGCACCATGTCATCGCACCGTAGCTGCCAAACAGCTCTTAGAGAGTGAGGATATTGAACGTATGGATTGGCCGGCACGATCTCCGGATCTCAATCCCATCGAGCATGTATGGGATTTTCTAGGCAGACGCTTGGCAGCTCGTACCTTACCACCAGTAACGATTCCGGAGCTTCGATTGGCGCTGCAAGACGAATGGGCAGCAATGCCTCAACAACTCATTGACACCCTCATTCTCAGCATGGGCAGACGCTGTGAAATCTGCCTAGCAGTCAGGGGAGATCATATCCCCTACTAAAGACCGGATATTTCTTGCTGGACACCCATCACAGGGATGTTTCGTCCTTCAGTCGCATTGCGCTCCATGCTACTTTTTCAATAAAGCTTCTTTTTATCCCTCTGATTTCTCTTTTAGTAAGTGTTGCTTACATTACTCATGTCCTTACGTATTGGGGATCTTACGGTATTAAATGTGTTGATTTGGAATGCGTTTGTACAAAGTTATATTGAAAAAACCGTCTCATCCTTAATTTTTGCACACCAGTGTAGTCAAACTAATTTAAATATCAAGGTTTTTTCTTGAGGGATGGCTGTGGATTAACGCGAAAGCTAGCCCCAAAGTTCACCGAAGAGGATTGATGATAAGGTCTTTTTTCCGGCCGGAATTTTTTCTAAGTCCGATTTTCGAAACACGTTTTTCCCGAATAAAGTTCGAAATTACGTTTCGATCTTCGAACGAACCTGGTTTCCAATGAATTCGGGGCCTCCGAGCCCGAATTCGAAGCTGGATTTCCGAAATTCCTGCAAGTTTCCGTTCTGGGGCCCAACATCCATTTTTTTCGGGGCCCATTTCCTAAAGCGGCCGCTATAAGGGCCAGAGCTTCGAAAATCGAACCGGAGATTCACCTAGACGGGACCCGGCCGCAGATTGTTTTCGTTCTGAAATTCGAGTCGGTTTCGGAGTTACAGGGCCCCATTCGAAATCGGGGATGGACCCTCGGGGGGCCCGGGTTTGAGTCCAGAGTTCGAGAGAGTTCGTGCAGCGTCGAGTGAAATCTGTCAGAGCTTAGTGTCCTCCCGTTGGTGTGGTAGTTAGGAGAGGGGGTTGTCATCTCGGATGTCGTCCTCGTCACTTGATCGAGGTTCTTAACTGTGAGGTCCATCGCCAATAGTCCTCGAGTTGCTTTATAGTGCGACGCTAGTATTACTTCATCCCGCTTTTACTATTTGATTTTGACAGTTGAACATAAAACATTTGTAAGACATTTAAAAAATATTCTCCCGAGCCGGTTTTGTGTATTTACACATTGCCATAAAAATTCGGTTTTTTCCCCGTTCAATATTATTGTAACTTTACGTTATTTATTAGATTCATCAAATAGACCATGGGCTAAAAACTGGATATACACTAAAAAAAATTCAGATGCATGCGACTCAGATGCTTAATAATCCACATCGAGAAATGTAAAAATATACATCATCTTTCTAATAATACATCGAGAAATGAAAAATTAGAAAGTATTGTGATGGGTATTTTACTTGTATTCATTTACATCTATTTTGATAAAAATGTAATCTCCGAAAGTACTGGACCAATTCCTCTAAAATTTTGACATGTTGTTGAATTTGAATCCGAACGGGTTTTTATGTACTTATTATTTGAAAATTCACTCTAAATTTTTTAAAATTTAAATTTTAAGGGATTTTTCGGTGTTATGACGTCATATAATGTCACGTCTCTCTCTAAATGCGAAAATTCATAATTTACACATAATGTTTTCGGGATTATTACATATTTTTACTATAGTTATGTTTATTTATTGCCATATTTATCCATTTTTTTGTTTTTTGATCCGTAATTAGGCTTATTTTCCGAATAAATCATTTTTTTAAAAAATTAATCTTTCAACAACTTAAATTTTGTTTTGTAGTTTTGGCAACAAATCGGATAGCATTATCGCGGGATGTTGACGATTTTGCTTATATTTTACATCGTGTTTTTTTCTATAATTTTAAGCTAAATTTATTTCTCTGTACGAAGCGAAGAGGGAAATTATTTATGACTTATGTACGCTACTTACTTTTCTGCCAAATAGTTGTTAAAATTTCTTATAGTTTTCACGATAACATAAGACAGACCAGACCCACTTATCAATTAGTATGCAATAAAAACGTGGAAAATATCTTTGTGTGTTCTATGTTGCGAAAGTTTGTCAAGCGAAAATATGAAACCTGCCAAAACTCCGACGCCATTTGCAAACAAAGCACGGTGAACACATTCGTTTTGAAATAAAAAAAAAAGCGAGAACTTGCTTCTATTCAAAAATTGATGCAAAATACCACAACAGGTGTTATGAATAAAAAACAGTAAAAGCATCGTATGAAGTAGCTTATTAATAGGAAAAGCTGGAAAATTAAAATATTGGAGGGCGACTAATTCTTCTGCTACAAAAAACAATAACGAATACAATGTAGGAGGCAAGGCAACAATAGTTGTAAAGTTGATTTTATTTACGAACGATGTTATCAAAAATAGGACTGAAGATATGACATCTGTATGTATAAAGGAGTCAAGCGACTCACTCACTAATCACGATATCTCCGGAAATATTAGGCCTATAGACTTGCAATTTGGCAGGTGTGTTCCTTTCATGGAGTAAAGATCCGTTAAGAAAGGGTTTTGCAAAAATTCAAACCCAATTGGGTTGCGAGGGGTTAAGTGCCGTAATAGATAAATATTCCTAATCTTTGAACTATTAGACCCACTGTTATCAAATTTGGCAGGCATGTTTCTTTCATATTTGCTACAAAAGAGGTTTTGCAGAATTAGACCCCCAAGGGGAGATAAAGGTAAAAAGGGGGATATAAAGGGTCGTAAAAAAAGGAGATAGTTCTGTATTTGAACTATTAGTCATACAGACTTGAAAGTTAACAGGCACGTTCCTTTCATGGAGTAGAGATCCGTTAGCAAAAAATCCGTCCGTTGCGAAAAATCAATACACAAGGAGGATGCGAGGGGTAAATGACGTTATTGATAAATATTGCTGTTATTGAGCTATTAGGCCCACAGATTTGAGATTCGGCATGTATATTCCTTTTATGGATTATAGAACGAAAACTGACCTCCAAGAGGTTGCGAGGGATTAAAGGGGAGCTATAGATAAAAGATAGTCTCTTTTTTGAACTATTACACTTACAGACTTGAATTTTGGCAGTCATGGAGCACAAAAGAGGTTTTGCAAAAATTAAACCCCAATAGGGGTTGCGAGGGGTTAAGAAGGCTTTATTAATAAATATTCTACTTTTGAAATATTAGACCTACTGACTTCAAAGTTAGCAGGCATGTTTCTTTCATGAAGTAGAAATCCGTTAAGAAAGGGTTTTACGAAAATCAACACCGAAGAGGGGTTGCGAGGGGTTGAGTGTCGTTATAGATAAATATTCAGGTTTCTTAACTATTATACCTACAAATCTGAAATTTGACTAATGTTCCTTTCATGAAGTAGAGAGCCACTACAAAAGAGGTTGGTTTTTTTTTTTAAAGTTGACTTCTAAGAGGGTTGTGAGGGTTAAATTGGCGGGGTTAATTTGCAATTCCCGTAAAATTTACTCATTATAAACTTCTTTATCCTTCAATCTATATTATTTTATTTTTCAATTCACCCGTTCGAAGAACAAGTATACTAGCTAGTGTAAAAAAAGAGCACGTAATTCAAGAGCGTTGAAAAATCAAAAGTGTTGAAGTGACTGCATTTGAAATCCGATACTAAAGCAAAGCAACCTTTAATCTAACTGGTGCTGCCATCTCGTTAATACTGGTCAAAGTATTATAATTCCGTTTTTATTTAGATGTCATAATATAGGGGAGCATAGTTTCAGCACAAAATAAGCAAAAATAAACGTTATAATTCTCTTCCTTCGAGAAAATCCTTCAATCTTTCTAAGTGCTTTTATGATTATTTTGGCTCATTAATTATGAGCATTCAAGTTTTATACTATAATTTTTTCTTAAAAGTTTGTGCTAAATGCGTCAAAAAATGAAAAAGTATTAGAAAAGGCATTACATTTTTAATGTTCTTGAAAAAATATCTTTGAGTCAATCAAATAAACATATTTATTTAGCAATTTTTTATGGATAATATTAAGATTATTGTGATGATAAATTGAAACAAATATACATTTTCCATAGACTTTACTGAAAATTCTCAGAATAGTTTTAATTCTATAATTAAAAGTACGGGAATACAGGGCATTACAAATTGGTATGGGGTGTGTAAATTCAGTTTACAATAATTAAAAGAATCAGAAGTCGTTATGGATAAATCTTCAGAGGTAGGCACTGGCTCATAACTGGGCTATTTTGTCATTTATGATAATGACAAAAAAATTAAATCAATTTTATTAAAATTAATTATTGATTAATTTCCATTTAATAAATTAATTATAGAAAATAAATTAAATCTAATTTATTTTGTTGTTGTTTGAATCAGCAATGGTTTAATAAAACTGCACAAAGTAAAGGAGTAATTTATATAATGTTTTTATTGAAGATTTATGTATAATAGGATATTCATGAAAAAAAGTGGTATAAAAAAATTATCTATAGATTTTTATGTTATATCGGGAAAGAAGCAGATAAGTAAAGAGATTTTAACTGTGTGTGCATAAAAGATCTTACAAAAAGGTCTGGTTATACTCTAGAAGAAATATTATTTTACTGATTTGGAAAAATATTTTTATGTCTCATTTCAAACAAAATTTCTCCCGATATTTGGGAAATTTATGATTTTTGACTTATCAGTACTTTTATAACCACATTACTTTTTCTTATTTGTTCTCTCTTTCTCATATAACTTTTTAACAATTAAATTTAGAAGTATGGATAGTTATTATTACTAACTACTTATTATTTAGGTACTAAATATTAATTGTCATAATTTCTTACTTGTTCTATTCCTAAATGCTGAGTTAGAGTAAAAATGCAGAACAAAGCACCCCACTCTTTTACCACAATGACATTAATTTCTTGTTAATCATACAATAAAAGAATGTTTTTTAGTTTTCTTTTAACTATAATTTATTTTTCACTTTTTTGTTCGATCTACAATGAAAGCATGTTTTTTTTTAGTTTTTTTTCAAACTATCATTTATTCATTGTTGAATTTATCCTTGAGTTTGACATTTGGAGCTGGAACTAAGTGGCTGCTGGGATTAGTCTTGCTCTTCAATGGCTATTAATTAAAGTGTCTGGAGGGTATTTATTCTCTCCCTTTAAGGGGCCTCGGATCAGTCCCATATCGTTATATTTATAGATCCCGTCTCTTTAGATACATGTCAAACTAATAAAAGTGTGTTAAGAAGAAATATTAAGTGTCAAACGTATTATCACATTTTAAACGTATTGTTATAATGTTAATTCGTATCATCACTTCTAAAGGTAATGCTTTATAAAAACAAAACAAAAAATATTTAGCAGTTAGAACGTAAATTATTTTTTTCACTTGCACGAGACTTTTTTTTTTATTTCCATTTTTATAAAAACAAGACAATTGTTTATATTATGGTAAGAAATTGCTTACACACCCACCCTTTCCTTTCTCACATAAATAATACTTTTTTTGTTTGTTTTATTTGTATTAACTACAAGTGTATTCGCTTTTAGGCTTACACCTTAATCTTTTAGTCACTAAATCTGGAATTAGTTGCCAAATCTGGAAATGGTTTCTGAAATCAGTAGCCAAAGCTGAAGATGGTATATGCAATAAGTCCCCAAATTTGGAAGTGGTATACGGAATTAGTCACCAATCAGGAAATTGGTATTCCTGATGATCCCGGTCAGGAAAATGGAACAAAATTATGAAATTATTGTATTGTCATTGGTCCTTGACATGTGTGCAAAATTTCGAATTAATCCGACCTTTTTAAAAGGGTAAAAATCGAGTTCAAAGATTCCGTTAAATACAAGTGAAGCTTATATAAGCGTGTTAAAAATATAACCTAGTAGGCATGAATTAAAATAAAAGTTAAGCTTCATTTTCCTCAATCTGCGTCGAATATTTATATCGATCATATCAGGATCATATCAGCAATCAATAAGGAAACTGTAAAGTAAATGTTTGGTTAAAAAAAGATTTTGTGGATTCTTTACTCACAGTCTTCCAGATTCTAAGCGCTACGTACGAGATCGAGGTATCATGTAGTTTCCCCAAGTTTTCAGAGTACTGGAGGAAGCTTAAATACATAAGGATGACAGGGGAAAAAGGGAGGGTGTGAGAAAAAGTTTGCTGTATTTTCTTTTTTTTCCTCCGTAAAAGATCATTTTTGAAAAGCAAGAAAACGAATTATGTGTGTTTAGATATAGCATGGTCGAACAGATTTCGGTGGATTTACATGCATTAATCAATATTAGGTCTTTTAATTTATTTGTTCACATTATTGCAATATTTAATACTTTATTGAAATCTAAATTACACAAAATACTGTTTGTATCTAGTAAACTATATTATGAACAATTAATACATCTGGAAAAGAGACTCCGATATCACGAGATCTCCGAAACTTTTTCACCAACAGACTTGAAATTCAGTAGGCATGCATCTTTTATTCAGTAGAGATCCTCTAACAACGAGTTTTGCAAAAATCAACTTCCAAGAGGGATTGCGGGGCGTTATATTCAAAATTTCCCGTTTTTTGAACCATTAAATGTAAAAAGTTTGAACTCGGAAAACATGCTTCTTTTCTAGAGTGTAGATCCTCTAGAAACGGGTTTTGTAGAAGGGGGTTGCAGAGCATTATAGATACAAATCTCCTTCTTTTGAACTCTCTTAGACCTAGAAAGTTACAATTTGAGAGGCAGCTTTCTTTTGTTTTGGAGAGATCCGCTAAGAATTGGTTTTTCCCAAATCAATTTCCAAGGATAGGCTTAAAATATTAAATCTCTCTCTCTCTCTCTCTCTATATATATATATACATAAATATAAAATATATAAATATATAAATAATATATAAATATATAAATATATAAATATATATATATATATATATATATATATATATATATATATATATATATATATATATATATATATAACTACTCATTTCCTCATTCATCACAATATCTCTTGAACTGTTAAATCTTTCGAACTATACTCATGGTCAAAATTAAATTCACAAACATAAATTCTGTAAAAACTGATGAACCGCTTACTGTGTTGCCATGAAATTTAGCATCGAGACATAGTACAATGCGTGAAAGAATATAGCAACGTAACAATGTGGAAAAGAGTTCAATTGTGAATTAAGATACAGGGAACATCAAGAAGTGTAATATCTTGCATCAGAGATAAAGCATTTACCTGGTGGGAAATATGCCTAATATGGAGTATGACCACAGTACACTGCTATACAAGCCTCACAACCAGCTGCAATACTGTTTATGAGGGTGTTTATAAATGTGTTTGTGGCAGAAAAACAGATTCTTCCAAAGGCTCGACTTTTAAATCCTGGGGGAGGGATGAGAGGTACTGGGAGAGGTCTTAGCCGAGAAATTGCTCTTCCTAGATCATCCCAAACATGTTTAGTGGGACTGAGATCTGGTGACTTCGAGGGCCAATCTATATGGTGAATAATTTCTCCTTCAAGAAATTAATCAACAATATGAGCTCTTTGTTTCTCGCGCATTATCTTCCTAAAAATGTAGTCAGGGCCCATAGCACCCGGAACAACTACACTTAGGTTTCAAGGACCTCATTTCTATAGCGCTGTGCCTTGACAGTACCCATATCGAAGACGTGCAGTGTTGTACGACTGTCCAACATTATGCCACCTCAGACAAGAATTGCCTTGCCACCTAATCTGTTGGTTTCTTTTACGTAGAAGGGATGAAAGCAAGTCCACTTTCTCGTCCAGATGAAGAATCAAGAATCATTGTGTCTGGTGAATCTCGACTTATCACTGAAAAACACGCCTCCATTCCCCCACGAATGATGTTTTCTGCTCCAGAATAATTTTCCTTTCCTGTTGGATCTAGTCAAAGGAACAAACACAACTTTACGCCAGGTTTAATGGCCAGTCTCTGTTAGATGTATGTAGACTGCTTGCTTGAAAATTTCTCTTCTTGACACAACAGCAAGCTGAAGAGCTATTGTCCGGTTATGTCGTCGTGCGTTTAATGCCAAGTAGCGATCCTGTGCAGGTGTCATTGCTCTGTGATGGACTTAGCACACCTTCTAAGTGACAGTACTACTTGTTTGAAATTGATTTCACTGGCGGGAGACCACTTTCGGTGTCGTTTGTAACCATCGAGCCACCTGCGCTTGAGACTGACCAGCTTGAAGCCTGCCAATAGCTCTTCGCCTCAAGGAATCATCTAAACGGTTATGAGAAACCATTCTCGCTGAAAACAGGATAATTTGTTTGTTTTAAGGTAATATTCATAGAACTGAGGGCAAAGATGCTGAAACGGTTTCAATCCAGTAGTTCTGTAAAAACTAACGCTAAACAACTTATTTTCCTAAACCGAAGATTGAAATTGTACTTATAGTAGTACCCATTCTTCAAAATATATAAAATAGAAGTTCTATAAAATTTTCTGGTAGAAAAAAAATTTGTCGAAAACCACGTTTTGTGACCTTAATTTTGGACATAATTGTATAAGTCTACTTGAAATTCGGCAGCCAAGATCCTTTCGTAAAGTAGAGATGCGCCAAGAAAGAGTTTTTGCGGGAACCGTCTCCCAAAGTGAGGCAAAAAATAATGTTTTTTATTGACTGGCAGATGAGGTCGTAAAAATCCGGGAAATTCATCTGTGATGTGTTCTCTCCTCGGAAATACAACTAATTCTTTTGAGGGAAGCAATTCTTTAACTGTGATTTTAGTTTTAAAAACAGCTTTCAGTTGAGATAACTTGATTTTATGCCAATGTAAACACTATTTAAACCCTGGCATATATATTAGGGTGTGTGAGGTTAATCGTGAAATCTCGGAATAGTGGAAATTGCTTTGTGACTAAGGAAGTCGTGCTGTCTGAAGTTAAAGTCATCTTAACATCCACTCGGAGTTATAGAAGGAAATAAAAGTGTTCGAGTGGGAGTTGTATAAGGAACTACGTTTAAAGATAAGTCTTTTTGAATAACTCCGTAAGTTAGATGAAGAATTTGGATTTAAGATTGCTGCCAAGGTTAAGGAATAAACTGTAAATCGTTCATAAAGTGTTAGATCTAAAATAAAAGTAACTAGATATATGGTTTTAAAATCATGTCTGTTTCTTCTCCGAACTCTCTTACACCTGCAACCTCCTGGTTGTGACATAGTTATATTCAAACTATTTTTTTCTAAATCATTCTGAATTGCGTTCTATCCGAGACTGCATAAATTAGGTGAAAAGTGACTCACCTACTCTTAACGAGATCTGCAGTACTGTTAAACTTAAGGACTTGACATTTGGTAAGAAGGTTTTTATTCGGTATAGATAAGCTAAGAACATGTTTTGCGAAAATCAACATTCAAGGGGATATGCGGAAAATTAAAGACACGAGTTTTCGCTTTTGAACTATTAAATTTACAGACTTGACATTTTGTAAGCAGGTCTTTTTTCAGTATATATAAGCTAAGAACATGTTTTGCGAAAATCAACACCCAAGGGAATATGCGGAGAATTTAAGACACGAGTTTTCGCTTTTGAACTATTAAATTTACAGACTTGACATTTTGTAAGCAGGTCTTTTTTCAGTATAGATAAGCTAAGAACATGTTTTACGAAAATCAACACCCAAGGGGATATGCGGAAAATTAAAGACACGAGCTTTCGCTTTTGAAGTATTCAATCTACAGACTTGACATTTGGAAACATATTTCTTTTATTAACATAGACCACCTAAGAGCAAGTTTTGCAGAAATCGACTTCATAGGGTGAGGTGCGAGGGCTTTATAGACAAAAAGATTCCTGTTTCCGAACTATTAATCTGTGAAGGATCTATACGTGATCTTATACTAACAGCCCTTTTGGGCATTCTTTTGGGCCAGCAAAAATTGCCAATCTTCTTCTAAAGAAGGAAACGTGTTATACAAATTAAGTTTATTATATATATTCCTATTTCGCGAGTTAAGGAGTTAGTGAATTGTTAGTGAATTAGAAGTGAAGGGAGTAGTGAATGAAAAGTTAGAAGTTTAGTTTACTAGAAGTGACAGACTTAAGGTAAAGATTACCTTGTAAAGGATTATAATCTGGAAGTGGAAGTTAATTACAATTGATTATAAGACTGCCTAAAGTCAGGTGCTGTCAACTTCATATTACGTTGATGTTTAAAGTGTTAAAGTCGTTAGGAGGTCATTAAGTACTTATCTTAATATTAAGGAAGAACCACATTTCTGTAAAGTGGCTATTATATGTTTACTCCTCAAAAGCGAATATCATCTCTTCCCTCTGTTGCTTGACTGAATTATCCTATTTATAGTGTTATTTGTGTTTGAGTCGATTATAGTTGATAAATAAAATAATTGAGATTTATCATGTCGAATGATCCTTTAATTCCTTCCACACCTTTAGCTGGGTCACAGGGTAGAAGGGAAATAAGCTCGTTTTAAATCGTACAGACTTGAAATTCGGCAAACATATTCCTTTTACTGAGTACAGATCAAATAAGATCGGGTTTTTCAAAAATCGATTTTGTAAAGGCGTGTGGGAGGGGTTTTAGATAAAAATACCAGCTTTTGAGCTATTAGTCGCACAGCCATAGAACTTATTGAATAAAATTTCCACAAAGAACCAGTTTTGATGAAATTCACTCTTGGAAGGGGTGGGAGTTGCAGGATATTATAGGCAAAAGTTTCTGCTTTTGAGCTATTGGTCGTATAGACTTGAAAATTTGTACGAATGTTTTTTTTTTATAGATTAGCATTCCTATAAGAATGGTTTTAGCGGATATTGGCTTACCAGTGGGTTGTGAGGGCTTATAGATAAAAAAAAATCACGATTTTGAAATATTAGACGTACGGATTTGAAATCTGGCAAAAAGGTGTCCTTTTTTAAGTAGATACCCGCTATAATGGTTCTGAGGAAATTAACTTCGAGACGGGAGTAAAAAAAGAATATATTTCTTTTTGAGAAATTCAATTTATGTCCCTAGGTCCTTTTTAAAACAAGATCAGATTTCAATAACTTAAAAGCCATATGTAGTCATACAACATCATAAAATATTTAGCAAAGTGGATGGGTAACGGTAAACGGCACGCACGCACCTGTTAAATTTGTTTGCATTAACCTGATTCTTTGTTTGCATTTACCTGATTTGCTTGCATGTATCAGGTCCTTTTTTGCTTGATTCTGTTCGCCTTTAAACTTACTCGCTTACCTTTTGAAAATATTTTCGTTACAAACTGTACAGAAACAGGGAATAAAAAATGAAATTATTTAATAAACATCAAACTTTTTTTAAAAAAATTCTATCTTTTTCAAAGAATGTTATTTTTTTGTAAAATGCTCAAAGAGGAAACTGAAACTATTACAACCGGACGAAGGGGTAGGAATTAAATAGGATCCGAAGGAAATTATCCTTTGTAATGCGTTGTATGATCTGAAGATTTTATTATAAAAAGTGTCTCTTATTGTTCAATTTATAATTGATACACTGTTACTCAACGAGATGTTTTACTATTCCACAATTGCTTAGTCACTGGACATGCAGGATTGCAGAAAAAGAATTCCATTTACCTAAATGTCTTACTCTGAGAGAGGTCAGATAATTGTTATGTCTGAAACAAGAGCTTTATACCCTGAAATCTCCAAAATAACAGGTCGTAGTGTAAGGGTAAAGTAAAGATTGTCTACGCTATGAAACCAATAAGGTACTAGTATTCGTCGATCTGGTATAGTTTCACAAAGAGCAATGTCGCACGAAGACTTTTCTATAGTACATATTGTAGTTAATTATAGACGAAAAACTATAGCATATGTCTAAGCGCCAGTCACTGACAGAGCTACACCAGGCACATCTGTAAGCAGATTGTTGGATGAAGGGTTCCTTTTTTTCGGATCCCCTTGAAATGTTTAGCAATGACCCAATTTCACTGTCAACAAAGGCTAACTTGTACTGTACTGCTAGATTCGATTAGATTGCTGAATGGGGGACAATTGTATTCAAATATGAGTCTCAATTATGGTTTTGGGCACAGCGATTATTGACAAAGTATCTGTCACTGCAAAATCCAATATGCAAAAGAAGAGCCTATCCTGCAGTGATTTTTTGGCTGCTGTACGTCCAGTACCTGGAATAAATGGCTTAGAAGGCAAAAAATTATGACAATAGGACTTATTTCGGGAATGTTAGTAACACAATGAATGCTCGTTTGTATGAGGATAAGGTGGTACGATTTACTATAAGTCCCTTCATATCACAGTCAAAAATAACAACTTTCAGAAGGGTTATTCCCATTCTCATTCAGCAGCTTGGACAAAATACGCTTCACAATGAGTCTCAGAAGTTCTATGTATTAATAACTAAAAAGTTATATTTTTTTCTGAATTTTTTAAGTAAAAAAAAACAATTCAAACAAGCATTTTCATAAATGTAAAGTAATTTATGTTTCGTAAAATTTCCAGGTATGTTTTCCAAACCTAAATGATCATATGATTAATATTAAATAAATATGAACCTCTTATGGGAGTTCAATACATTAATTTTGAAAAATATGCTTGAAAGCCGAAAAAATCGGAAATCCCGAAGAAAACTAACTAGTCAAATCCTATTACAGTAACTTTCCACTTAGCACGTCTGAAAAAAAAAATGAAAAACTAAAAGAATTATTACTCAACACAAAAACTACGAAGATATACTGAAAAGGAACAACATTAAGAAGATTATACCTCAAGTGATGATACCTATTTGACATTTGAACAACTTTTATCTCGTTTTCCCCTTGTCCCGCATTTAAATATACACGCAATCTCCAGTGGCTTGTGAAAATTTATCTTGGAAGAAGTAGCGAGGTAAATTCTAATTTCTCTAATGCACTATTCATCATCAGGGCATTACCTATCTTCATTATAAACCCTACCCTTTCTTCCAGGGGAAAACAAAATGAAGTGAAAGGAAAAAAATCGAAAAGTGTGACGACGTAGTGGGAGGTTAAAAATGGCGTCGTGTAAAAGGAGAGCTCTTTGGAGCTGCGATCCGTAATTAATAGCTTTTGATGAATTGCTTGGTTTGGTAACTTAAGAAAGCCTGATGGAAAATTACGTTTTATTTTGGTTCATACATCTTCCTAAAATGTATTATTCAGGGTGGATCGTCGGAGCTGTGTTTCAGGGTTCTGCGCCAGAAGTTTTTCTGTTCTTTTTTTAACCCTATCCTTTTCTGAATTTGTTCGAACATTTCCACGCTAATGAACGATATTGGATGTTACGGCTGGAATATTTCGTTAAAGGTTTTTACTTGAATTGGTTTTTTTCCTTCGTGAATGCTAAAACTGGTTGCTATGACACCCTGTATTTTTATAGGCTTTAATGATATTTTAGGAAGACTGTAAAAAAAATTAGTTATTTCCTTCTTTGATTGGATTGTCATACAAAAAAAAACAATGTATAGCATTTTTTTTGTGAAATATGAATAATAAATCCGTAGCAATATAATAACTATAAACTTACTACTAGCTACTAAGGGTTGTGCTTGACATATCTGATTTTTATATTGATCTTTTAATTGTTGATAGATGTAGTTTTGACACTTTATAAAATGTCTGCAATGAATTAGTTCATTTTTCTAATTGTTTTATACTTTGTTATATTAGCATGAGTCATTTGATTATTTGCCTTGTGATTTGATAAGAAATAAAGACATGGATGTTTTGATAATACTTAAAGTATATTAAATTTAAGTATCTTCCCTTTAAAACAGCAGTAAAAGTTCACCAATAACTTGAGAAATAAAAAAAAACTTTTATGAAACATTGTTTTAAGGAAATATTCATTAAAGATCCACTTGTACTAAATTTAATTAAGAATCTTCAAGGAGAAACAAATATTTTTTATAGGTCTGCGTTGAATTTTATAAAACATTCACTATGTTACATAGTTAATCATTCTTACAGACAAAAAAACACTATTTAATTACAAGTTTTTGCAAAATAATATTAATAATAGGCAATGTCTTATAAAAAAAATTGGTCCACCCGTAAAACTTAGAAACATGTTATTTTAACTTATCAAAAATCAATTATCTGTGGAAAAAAGAAAAAAAAACCTTGCTATAAAATAAACAATATAAGTTCTATATTCATTTGTTCTGTTTATGAATTGTTCTGTTATGAATAGATAGACACGTATTATTTACAGCAATTGATTGATACTTAGTTTAATATACATCTTATGTTTAAATAAAAAAAAATCTGGTTAGTTATAGTAATTCGTCTTTTTTGGTGAATGTGATAAATAGTGCATAATAAACACATTTACTAAGAACTAAGTATTACTTAAGTTTGATTAATGTGATTAGGTATAACGTATTTAATCTTTAAGCCTTAATGTAATTATCGTGAGGTTTGAAATAAGAGCATGAAATTACTTACGTTAACAGTTTTATTAATGAATTTTGGTCAAAGTAAAAATATATTCTATAATAGTTGTTATAGTTATCTACAACATACATTCATTTTTTACTACTACTTTTAAAACAAATTACATTACACTTACTTTAAGTTGACAAACAATTCCGACAAAACTGCATTAGAATTTTATCATATTATTGTATTTATAATAAACAGCAAATTGCCAAACAAATCACGTTACCAAATTAATTCTGTGGTATTTTTAATAAATTTATTACGGTAGGAAAAGTGTTTCCGGGACATTTGGAGATTTTTGATTTTTTTTTACATTTGTACCGATTTGAGTTATAATTGCTTGTGCAAATGCAATTGTGAAGCTTTTGACCTCAATTAGCATACTCAAAGGTAAATTCTTTTCAGCTGTTTTGATACCTGGAGTTTCATTAATCGAAGTAAAGAAGCTTACTTATAGATAATTATTCATCGCGTGAAGTTGGCTTGAAATGTGATATAATTTGCATTTAGTTTATATAATTTTACTAAGAAATGTTTCCTTGTCATCAGCCGACTGGCCTGAAAAGGTAAATGTAGGCTAAAAATAACAATATTTAACAAACTATAGTATTCAGTTAACATTAAAATCTCTTAAAACCGAGGCAGAAACACCAGCAACAAATGAGTTACAAACACATTTTTTTCTGGTAAAAATAAAAACTTTAAGCAATTTTATATCAATTGTACTGATAAGACGAATTCGGTGATTCAAAACCTGGTCAAAAGCATTCGACGCGAGCGATGCTACAATTCATATGTATACATAGTGGCAAATCTAAAACTCAGCAATAATTGATTAATCTCACTGATCTTAAAATATAAATTATTTATTGGATGAAGATATAACAATACGTCTAATTTTCACAGCAGGCCACAGATTTCTTTGGTAGGGTTGGAGCTGGTGCTTCAACTCTTTTAATCTTAAAGAACCTCTTAGTGCCTATTCAGACAATTTTGATGGTGAGATTTTTGCAATATATATATATATTTATGGCTTTTAGAACTATAAGTGCTATATATATATATTTCTAGCCAAAATATTATAATATTCATAGATTCTCAAGCCGCAATTAAGACCGTATCTGGATACGATCTATTCCCATCAAAACTTAGTTCGAATGCAAACAAATAATGAACTCATTTCTTAGCAACGGAAGAGAGGTCGTCCGAGAGTCGTCTTAATGGATCCTATCCCATTGCGGCATTAATGGAAATGAACAATCCGGCCAAGTTGGCCAAAGAAACTTCGACCCTGCATCCACCTTGCCTTCTAATGCCTCTTCGAAACGCCCAGTGACTTCTCAGGGACAAATTTCGACAGAAAACATATGCACTCTTACAGAACTGACTGTTGGTAAATCTTGGTCTCGTTTGCTCGATGGCGAAAGACGTGCTCAACTTTCTGTCCTCCCTAGGATGGAGGGAGTGGCATGCTTCAGAATCATCACCGGACATGACTACCTGTAGGCCCATCTATTTCAGATTGGCCTGGCTGATTCACCGCTCTGACCTCTATGTACTCTCTGACCAATGACTGGGGAGCCTCTATCCCATTGCTCCGTTCTGCTTCATGTTCTCTCGCAAGACAACTGTAGAGTTCTCCCTCCTGCTAGAGCAATATCTGCTTTATATTGAACTGTAAGACGCCTCATGTCCAAGAGGAGGTTAGGAGGGCGTAATTAAAAAAAAATGCACACACATTTTTCTATGTATAAGGAAACATAGTTACATACTTCTTGTACCTAAAAAATTAGTTATTACCTTTCTTACTGAGTTCATTCATTTGAACATACGACTTATCATTTGTGTTTCCACTCTCAGATTCTTTTGCGGAATGAACTTTGGTATTTTTTTTCAAATTACGCTACGATGTTTTGTTAAAGTCGAAACAAAATTATTTCAGTATTGTCTCAAAAGAATAACAACAGGGAGAAAGGTGACAGTTGGGGTTGGAGCAAATACAAAAGTGTTACTTGGGATTCTCTGAAGTTATAATTTTTGTAGCGAGAAAGTTATCTTGAAAGAATATAACTTTTGCGCATCCGCGACCTGTTTGTCGGTATGTAAAATGCGTCTTGAACGAAATTTCGCACTTTTATGTGGTCGTAGGAAATCTGTACTTTTCGGAAAATAAGTTAAGATTCCTTTTTTAATTGAAATTTATTATACAGTTGGGTTTTCATTATATTGTCCCGTAACGAATTTTGCATTAAGGTTTAAACTATATATACTTCATTATTTATTATCAAATACAGGGGGTTCTGGCTTAAAGTATCCAACAGTTATGGCTTATTATATTGGAACTACCCATCAGCATTTAATAAACTGTTCATCCGTGGATTGGAGACCCTTCCTATATTTTTCGGGTCTTGTCCGATCGGACGCATGTGTGCGTGTTATTCGGCAATCGAAGCCGATAAACTTAATACACTGACTTAATTATTAAATATGTGATCGCTACAGCAAAAGGTACAGCGCATATTTCGGTTAATGGAATTGAAATCAATCACGCTTGTACAGCGACGTGTTCGAACAGAATGGAATGTCGATCTTCCGACATCAATATCTATCCACCAATGGGAAAGAGCTTTAAAGGAACTTTGATATCTCAAACTGACAAGTATCCTTAAGTTATCATGATAGAAAACACTGTTGATCGTGTGTGTGATTTACTTTGTAGGAGTCCTGATAAGTCTATTAGGCAAGCTAGTATTTCCAGTAGTTCCTAGTGTGACGTTTGATTCAATAATGGTAGCGTGTTTGAAATATAATAATTTAGTTGAATTGTCACAGCTATTATTTACATTAATATACAAGTTTTCACTATGAGATGATTTTAGAGTCCAAAATAATTTTGTGAGGGAGGGATCTTGTTGATGTCCGTTCCATGCGAAGTTTCCGCTGTTCTCCCCCTCCGCGGTTGACCGACGTCCTCGCGTCCCCTTTCACACCCACATCCGGTGGTGGCGAAATGCTTCCCTATGGTCAAAGGTTGCAGGGGCTAATTAAGACACGTCCGTCGCAGTATATTAGCGACTGCGGGTGGTTTTGCACGTGTGGTCATCATTCTTCTAAAACTGACCCGGCCGTGGGAAGCAAGTCCCAGATGTCTCAAGGGGGGGACGCACATACGTCACTGCTTTTCCTCCCCTCTTTCAGACTTTTCGTAAAGAAAAGTTCAGGGTCGATGATGGTAACCGAGGTGACTGACCTTTGGATTTATCGGACACACAGGGAAAATATTCCTTTGAATAAGTGCTGTCATATTTCTGAGTTGTAATTAAATCTAATAAACTTACAATTAAATTCGAAATGCTTATCGCGAGTGAGTGTTCTTGCAAGGGAACTTACACAAATGCTAATCACGAAAGAATAATCATTACCAATATAAGAAGTATTCATATTATTAAAATTTTAAACACTCATACACAGTACTTATTAAAATCATAATACAAAACATGTTGCTATAATAGGCTTAAGGTACCATCTTACACATAAAACATTCTTCCCAATATTCTCATTAACGGGTAATACTAATGAATAATAAGACAGATCCATAATAAACCCAAGGTAGAACACGTATTAAGCAATTCAATATTATTACATTCCATGTGTAGATCCTTTTAACATACATGTCCATTCAAAATTAATTTCAGTATTAGTAAGAACATTATTTACCGACAATTACTAATCATTAGCAAATACACATGATTGACACCATTTATTAACTATTTACAATTAACAATATTCCACAACTAATAATCACGACAAACAAACATGACTATCATTTCCTAATCATCGATCGCTGATCTGCTGAGACTATCTGCATTTTTATGACTTTTACCCGATCGATGTACAATTCTAAAATTATATGGTTGCAATGCCAAAGCGCATCGCATTAATCTAGGGTTAGAACTAACGTTTTTATTTAACCATACCAAAGGGTTGTGGTCGGTCATAACTAAAAATGAATTTCCATCTAAATAATAATGTAACCTTTTAATTGCGAACACAATACTAGCACATTCCTTCTCGGTCGTATAATAACGTTTCTCAACATCTGAAAATTTTTTACTCAGATAAAGGATTGGGTGCTCCTCTCTTTGGTCATTTAATTGAGTTAACACCACCCCCATGCCATAATCAGAGGCGTCTGTTTGAACGATAAACTCCCTCTCAAAATTTGGCGAGTACAAGACGGGTTAGCTTCTTTTTTAAATCTCGGAATGCATTTTCACAGTCGGTTGTCCAATTAACCTCCCCGCGTCTTGCCTTCCCTTCAATACGTCTGTCAAAGGTGCGGCTATTACCGAGAACCGATT
This sequence comes from Trichonephila clavata, assembly GCA_019973975.1. Lineage (NCBI taxonomy): Eukaryota > Metazoa > Arthropoda > Arachnida > Araneae > Nephilidae > Trichonephila > Trichonephila clavata. The sequence continues at coordinate 22,265 of BMAO01036078.1, forward strand.
TATATATCTACTGTAGTACCCCGCTAAACCAAGGAACGCTCGTATATGTGTTTTTGTACGAGGGGTAGGGAACTCAAGAACAGACTGAACTTTGACCTCGGAAGGCGTGCGGAACCCCTGACCCACCACATGACCTAAGAATTTGACATTCTGTTGTGCAAACTTACATTTCGAGGGTTTTATTGTTAATTGGGATCTCCTGATTCTTTGTAGGACTATTTCCACATGTTTAAGGTGTGACTCCCACGTATCCGAAAAGATAGCGATATCGTCTAGATAAGGGACAACGAAATGCTCTAGACCGTTTAGTAATCCTGCCATGAGTTTACTAAAAAAATATAGGGCATTCTTTAATCCAAAACTCATTCTTAGGGGTCTGTAAGTACCAAAACTAGTACAAAAAGCTGCGTATCGTTGTGCAGTTTTACTCAGAGGAATTTGCCAATATCCTTTAGATAAATCTAAAATGGTAATAAATTTAGCGGAGGAGACCTGTTCTACGCGTTCTTCGATGTTGGGTAGAGGAAAGTACTCCGTTCTAATAATTCCGTTTAATTTCCGATAATCGACACAAGGTCGAGGATCCTTGCCAGGTACCTCAACTAAAATCATAGGGGACATATAATCCGATTCTCCTACCTCAATGATTCCTAATTTTAACATTCGATTAATTTCGTTTTTTAAAATTTCATTTTGTCGGTGCGACATTCGGTACGGCTTCGTTCTAATTGGCTTATCATTAACCAACTGGATCTCGTGTACAACCAGATTAGTTAAACCGGGATCATTTGAGAAACATTTAGAATGTTTATTTAGTAATTCGCGCAGCTGATTAACTTGTGTGTCTTGAAGACATTTGTTTAACTCGCTAGCCTGGATGACATCCTCGAAATCATAAATGATGGAATGGTTTTCTAAGTATGGGATTTCTAAATCCTGGTCTGCGAGAGATTGGTGTGCTTCATCGGTAATTATTAAGTTAACATGTTCTGGCCTTTTATAATACGGTTTTAGCATATTTATATGATAGATTTGAGAGGTTTCTCGTCTGCCGGGTATTTCTACCAAATAGTTCGTTTCGGAAATTTTATTTAAGACCGTCCCAGGACCACTGTACTGCTAATTTATTCGCTCGAGATGTAGCCAAAACAATACTAAATCTCCATCCTTAAATTCGCGTTTTACTGCATTTTTATCATACCAAGTTTTCCTCTTAATTTGCATCTCTTCCATTTTATCTATAGCTATCTCCTGACACCTTTTTAATCTATTAATTAACTTAAACACATATTCAGTGACGAGATCATTTTCTACTTCAGGTTCCATCCAATGTTCCATTACTAATGTTTCTGGAGTCCGCAAATTTTTCCCATACACCAACTCTGACGGTGTACTCTCGTGAGTTACAGTTCGCAACGCTAAAAGAATAGACGGAAGATGTTTGTCCCATTCGGAGCCTGCCTCTAAACATAAGACTCGCAAGAGTCGTTTCAATGTTCGATGAAATCGTTCAATAGGGTTACTCTGAGGATGATACACAGAACTATGCTGGACAAGTATTCCGAATCTTTCAAAAAACTCGGTAGTCAGAGCACTAATAAAGGAAGTACCCTGGTCACATTGTATTTCCCGTGGAAAACCCATACGACTAAAGATATTTAAGAGAGCATCTCTGTAACACTAACCGAACTGATATCAGCCACCGGGATAGCTTCAGGGAATTTTGATGACATGCATATGGCCGTGATAAGATATCGATTCCCATTAGATGTGATTGGAAGAGGCCCACATGCATCAATATTTAGCTTAGTAAAAATCTCCTGAATAACCGGGACCAATTTTAGTGGAGCTTTCTTTTTCTCATTTGGCTTCCCAGCCCTCTGACACTGATCGCAAGTTTTTACGTACGCTTCTATATCCTTATAACAATTCGGCCAATAAAAATATCGGTTTAACTTGTTTTTAGTTTTCGTAACCCCCAGATGTGCAGAGGTTCCTTCATGACACAACGATTTAATTTGCTCACGGAACCTTTCTGGCACTACTATTAATTTAGCCACATTACCTAACTTATCTCGCGTTTTTTGACGAGTAACCCGTTTTCTAGAGAATAAGCCTTATTTATTGCCTGCACCTGACTGACTGCCTGTTCGTACAATGATTTAATATCCTCGCTATTTTTTTGAACTTCAATTAACTCATCTCGAGTAACTTTTAGCAACTCTAACTCCGGAACATATTCCTGCAGTTCAGGGATTAAAATTTGATCCTCTGCCTCCGGAGAAACAATTATAGCCTCATCTTCCCCTTTCCTATCGCTACAGCTATTTAACTCTATTTCTTTTCTAGCCGCTGTGGTATGAGACCTTGTCTGAACAGCATTGACTACCTCAACTGAAAGAAAATCAGAGCCTAAATTTTCTTTTATTAGTTCGGCCGTTTTGTTTCCGAGCAAATACCAACCATGTTGATTTAAATGATTACCACAAACTGCTGCTTTAGTTTGCACCGTTCCGAAGTTTCCGGAAATTTCCACGACCGCAAGGGTAAGCAAACCAATTCTGAGCTTAACGGTTGTTTTACCCAGACCTTTTCACCGGAGAAGGAAGAAGAATTAATGTATTTAGCACACACCAAATCTATTGTTGCCCCCGTATCCCTAAGTATATCTATTTCTTGACCATTCACAGAGCCCTTTGTTACATATGAACCAAGAAAATCGGAGTTCCCATTTCCTTCAATATTATTGAGAGACTCCGTTGCTTTATTCCTATTTAATTTCGGGCATGCCGCCTTTATATGTCCGGGCAGGTTGCAATGGAAACATTTTTGTATCACGCGTCTTTCGAAAGCTCTCCCCTATCGCCCTAGGAAGAGAAACCACTGGTTTAGGGGAAATTTCCCCGAACCTAGTCTTCTTCTCCTTAAACCCGGAAGTTGTCAAATTTCTCTCGTTCCTGCTGAATTTATCCGCGGTTTTTGAATTTATTTTCCTGACATCCTCGTAGTTGTCAAAGAGTTCGGCTATTTGAGTAGATGATTTGAGATTCGCCCAATCATCTAAGAAATATTCTCTCATACTAGCATACGCGCGTTTTTTTTAGTTGGTCGACAACCATTAAATCTTTAAGGTCCTCAAACGACTCGATCTCTAGGCCGATTAGCCATTCCCCTAAACAGTTAGTCATTTCAAAGGTGAAGTATTTCCAGGTACTATCCGATTTCTTTTGGTGTTGAACAAATCTCTGGCGAAAGACTTCCGGACTTAACTTAAATCGTTTAAGTAATAGTTTTTTAATATAGTCATAATTTTCTGCTTGTTCCTCCGGTTCGCGAGCAATGAACTGCACGATATCCAAAAGGTAACAAACCTAATAAATTCCCTACCCAGTCTGTTTTTTCAATTAAAGCCCTTTTAGCCTGACGTTCAAAAATAACCAAATACAAACTAATATCTGACTGATTTAGATTAAAATCTGGGATTAATTTTCTTAAATTTACATTCGAGGTTACAGAACGGGGATTTATACAGCCGGTTGATTCATCGTTTACACTATGTCCGGATTCTATTTTAAATCTTTCTAGATCAAATTTTAATTGTAATTCTTCTCTTTCAACGCGTGCTCCGCTAATCTTAAGGTCTCTGCTCTTTCTGATTCTGAAAATCTAATTTTTTCTGCCCTTTCCCATTCCTCTTCAATTTTCCTATTTGCAATAATAGTCTGAAAGAGATTTTTTATGAATTCCTCTTCGTAACCCTCACTGTTAGTGATTGCGGTTTTGAGGTTAGGGACAGTCATGTTTGGTGTGACATCTACCATACTCTGCGAGTAGCAACATATCTTGATTTTTCCCTTTTCCGAGAAAAGCCATTTTTGAACAATATCAGCACAATATATTTGATAAAATTCACACAATATTTACTACTCTCTAGTATCACAATAACACTGGTCCCATGTAAACACAGAAACAAACAAAGAAAAATTTTAACACTGTAAAATAATCAAAACTATCAAGAAACTTAAAAACACAATAAATCTTAAGCTAAAAGTTGCACACAATACTCGTATTTACAATTCTCTAGAACCACAATAACATTGTTCCCATGCAAGAAAAAACACTAAGTATCTCAAAATTTGTAGTAGAAATTTTAGCAAGCAACTAATAAAACTCAAGAAATATAACAGTACTCACCCTTTTGAAGTACTATCTGCTGGAACTTGGGAATACCGAAGATCCGGTTGACATTTCTTGCTTTAAAAGATTTCAATTTTCACAACACACACAAAAGGATTTTCTTTATTGATGGGATAGCTTTTCCACTATCAAATCTCGGCCTTCTGAGTTGCTTTTCTTTTCTCTAAAGGATAGTTTTATCCTTATTTCCAAGCTCATGCGTCTTGAGTTTTTCTACGTGCGGTTTCCAGAGCGCCCGTAATAAACCAGAATCACCAAATCACCTCCTCTCACGGGTCCGGTAATCTCTATTATTTTTTATTAATCCTCAGCGCTGACACCACTTTCGTTAATGCTGTGACGTTTGATTCAAGAATGGTAGCGTGTTTGAAATATAATTTAGTTGAATTGTCACAGCTATTATTTACATTAATATACAAGTTTTCACTATGAGATGATTTTAGAGTCCAAAATAATTTTGTGAGGGAGGGATCTTGTTGATGTCCGTTCCATGCGAAGTTTCCGCTGTTCTCCCCTCCGCGGTTGACCGACGTCCTCGCGTCCCCTTTCACACCCACATCCGGTGGTGGCGAAATGCTTCCCTCGGGTCAAAGGTTGCAGGGGCTAATTAAGACACGTCCGTCGCAGTATATTAGCGACTGCAGGTGGTTTTGCACGTGTGGTCATCATTCTTCTAAAACTGACCCGGCCGTGGGAAGCAAGTCCAGATGTCTCAAGGGGGGGACGCACATACGTCACACTAGTAGTTCCATTCCAGTCT